>PVIC010050885.1:0-12640 GCA_004025085.1 Thryonomys swinderianus
AAGGTACGAAATTCTTTCCATGGGACACAATGTGTCAGTGTCTAGCGCAGTGGTGGCTTCTTCTACCCTCTCTTCTCAGCAGCATGGACTTGAGTCCGACTAATTTTCTCCGTATTCACAAAGATATGGTGCCATCATAGGTCTTTTTCAAATTTCTAAAAAGAATATCCGGTGCTGCTCTCTTGATCTGTGTCCCCTAACACCCGAGGCCTGATAAACAGCACAATACCTGTTTGGGGTGAATGACACAACCTAGAGATACGGTACTATTTGGCCCAATTAGCTGAATCTACTCACTGAGTTTGTAGAGCGGTCTCTCTTATGCAGTGGTTTTCTCACTCTCACAACTATGTGGGATTATTTGTTTCATTTTAATTTGACAAGATTAAAACATGGTAGAGGAAAGAAGGCCTGAGATGAGTGGGAAGGTATAAAAGAAACTGCGTGGTTCTACAGTTACACTTGACATTCACGCACAGACCCAGGTTTCACCATCCTGAACCGTGGAATGTGACATGTCACAAATACGAGGGGATTCTAGGTCAACGCATTAGGAGAACGGTTGAAAATGACCTCACTCTTTCTGTCCACCAATTTAGGAGCAGCTACAGCTACTGTAGTGGGAAGGGCCCGAGTGAGTCAAGTTGTGCTGCCCTTGAGATCCGCTCTGTCTTCCCACACGCGGTGCTCCCTGCTGGGCTGTGGAGGTCAGCTCAGGATACAGAGATATCATGACCCAAGTCTGTGCTCAGAGCTCTAACTACTGGGCAATGCTGGCTTCCAGAGACACAGATGCAAACTGGTAAAACAGGTGCACGTCAAAGTTGGTATTAAAGCGGCTTAGTTCCTTAATTTAATGAGCGGATGACCTCATTTTGTATTACCTCATTAATCCTTGCAGATTTTAACACAATTCTACTTTGAATGCGATGAAGGCAAAGATTGTTACGAAGATGATGAACACAAAATCCTTGTTAGGGCTGGAAGAAGAGAGCTTCAGACACTGCCAAGCCATAAAGCCTGGGCGGTCCTTTCTAGAACTTCATCTTGACATCTTTCGGAGGCCCAGGGAGGACAGTCTTGGCTTTGCTCCTCCACCTCTGCCTAAACAAACAGTTTAGCAGCAAGTGTGTTGCGAGGAAAACTATAGTGAGCTGCTGAACCCAACAGGGTGGCTTTAGGCTTCTTTGCCTGCAGTTAAGCCTTTGCTCTGTTTCCCTTACAGAAAACACTTTGCAACTGCTTTGTAACTGCTTTGCATTCTCTGTGTCATCCAAATGGTGCACTTGCCCCCAGCCCTTCCTGACTGCCTGATTAACTCTTCTTCCCCTTCCCTCATGGGTCCTATTCCCTCCTTTTAATCACTGCTGTTGATACTTCCCTGGATCCTCTCCAAAGGAGCTCAACACAAAACTGGCTTATAGCACAAGGGCTTCCTTAAGGGTTCCAGGCAGCCTGATATCTCAGCAAGAGAAAGAAAAGAATGGGAAAAAACCAAAAGACATACAGGCTAGAGTTTGGGGCAGTGGCTTCCCAGGGAGGACCTGATCCCTCTTGGTACTCTCTTGGCATGCCCGGGCTACTAGGCCACCCGGGAATTTGTGCAGAGCTCTCTCCAAGTGAAGAAGCAAGCCCTGCTTCAGGCTGGGGAGGGGCCTTTAAGTCATTTTCCTGTCGCCTTTCAGGCCAGCTTTGAACTATAAATAAAGCAAATGCCCAGGAGTAGCCGCAATGCCTACTACGAGGTTATTTGCATCCCTGTCTCTATCTGAATTCCCTGTATGCCCATTCTCCTTTTTAGAAACCCCACAGGTTGGCGGGTCCACCTCTCCTGCTGCCAGAGCCAGTGCATTAGCACTTAGCTTAAGTGATACGTACAGGCAAGGCCAACTCAGGGCTTCCTCCTCCCCTGTTTCCTAATGGAAATGCTTCAAGCACAGGGTGACACCATTAATATATCACAAATACTTACTATAACGGTCCTATTTTTGACAACTAGTCCTTGAACATAGTAACTGTATTAGGTAAGGTTTTGCAGCAGACCAATGCAGGCAAATAACTGTGATGGCAACAGTGACGGTAACGATGATAAAATAGCAGCAGCTGTAGCAGTGGTACTAATAACATAGTGTTCGCTGAGTGTCTACCTCAGTCAGCCAGCTCTTGGTTCAGGTGCACTTTGTATTATGCATCATGTGTTATTTCTAGTGTCACAGTGATTCTGAGAGTTCTTCTCCCATTTAGATGAAGAAAAAGAAGTTTGAGGTGGTTAAATTATTTTTCCAAAGGCACATGGTAGGCAAGAAGGACCACCTGCCTTACTCCAGCATCCAGTATCCTTTCGGCTTTTCCCAAGTGTCCTCCATATATTTAAATTCATGTGACAAGAAAAGTCAAAGGGTTTAATTTTTAAATTCTTTCCAAAAAAAATTAAAACAGTCTCACTTCTCATAAATTTCCTGAGAAATCCATAGAACCAACAAATTTCAAAATGTGAAATGCTGTGTGGGAAGCTTCTAGTAGATAAGGTAATTTTTTTCACAATAATGACAGGCTAAAAATAGAACATTTATTATTCTCTCAGCTATATCGTCAAAGATATTTGCTTCCTACTCATTTTTTTCCCTAAAGCTCTAGAGGTGTCGCTGGTAATAAAAGAAGGCAACATGCCAAAGTTTGTGGGAGTTTAAAAATCCATTTCTTTCTTCATCGTGATTATTTCTTCATTGTGGAAAAATCCAAATTCATTTCTTTAATTTCACGGAGTTTGATATCTAGTCTATCAATTCATCCCTCCACTTTCTTTTTTCTTTTTTTCACATACCCAAAAAGGAAAGAAGAGCTAAACATTTGTAGGATTGCCCACATTTTAACTATAAGCAGAATATGAAGAATTGATTATTAAATCAGTTACTGATTTGAGGTTTTCCAACCAGTACACTGTCTGCTGGACTGTTTTGCATTGTTTTCCCTTAGTTCATCAGCAGCCTAGACTTGGTGATCTCCAAAGCCTGACAAGCATCCCAGTTTCTAGAAAAGTTAGGGACTATAAACAGTACAATATATATATATATATATCTCAGGAGGATAAACACTTGAGGAAAGAAGCTTTTCTAAACCTTACTTTATAAGAACAAGAATATTGACAATGAGATCATTCATTTGATTTTGGGATTGTAAATTTCAATGTTAAATATCTAACCAGTGATATAAAAACAATAATTAAAATCTACTAAGGTTTTACTAATGAACTGTTTACTATGCACCCGACATTCTTCTAAGTATTTGATATATATTTGTTCCCAACTGAATCAAAACAACGAAGCCATAAATCATTATATCATTATCACTGTTGTACTTGCAAATAAATTACAAATCAGTTAACAGAGTGTATGTTTTGAAACAGGTATCAGTAGATATCTTCCTTGTGAGCAGCTCTGCCCCCCCTTCCTTTCAGCTCAGGAGCACTGGCAGCTGGCCCTGTCTTGGAAGAACCTTGCCGGTTCCCTTTCCCCTTATATAATTACTCTAGAATATGGGCACAACCCCAAAGCAGGTGGTGTGCTTTACATCTGAACTTTCCTGACCCTGCCACATAACCTTCCCTCCTCTAAGTCACTGCTGCTCTCTCCACAAGCGTGATAGTTTGCAAAAAAGGAACTCAGTTTAATTTTTTTTTCTCTCATAAATCAAAAGGAATCTTCTGTTGGCTTTCTGTATGCTTCAGCCTTGGACAATGATCTTCTTAGCATCCTTTCCCAAAGCTTTTGTGTGCTATATTAAACAGCTATAAGAAGACCCTTCTCACCATCAAGTGAGGAACTTACCCATGACAGAATTCACATTGTAGAACATTGCACTGAGAACCTGCAAAAAAATCCAAGGTGGTTTCTGCAGTGCTCTTGTGGCCAAGGATGGAAAGAGCCAGAGAAACACGAACAGTCACAGATGATTTAGCATTATTATTATTATTATTATTATTATTATTATTATTTTGCTTTTTGGAGACAGGGTCTCGCCTTGTAGTTCAGGCTGGCCCTGAGCTCACTGTGGTGCCCAAGGCAAGCTGCAGCAAATTCAGCAATCCTCCTGTCTCTGCCTCCCAAGTGCTGGGATGACAGGCGTGAGCCACCATTCCAGCACTGTGGTATGCGGTGTTGATTGTTGGTGGGCGTGTCTCCATGCCCAGCATTATATGTGGTTACTGGGGATCCAACTCAGGTCCTTGTGCTTGCGAGGCAGGCGCCGGAACCACTGAGCCAACCCTCTGGCCCTAGCAGCATTATTTTATGATGATCACCTCTGCACTTCTAGGTTTGTCTCACATCCCTCTTGGCATTTTAAACAAAAAGGTGCTTTTCTCCAATCCTTCTCTTCTCTACCAGGTCACGGTATGTCTGTTCAATCCAGTCAAGTTCGGTGCGACTTGACATGGGCTCTCGGTAACTCAGCCCAGTCAACAAAAGCATCAAGAACAGTCCGTGGTGTTCTCGATGCATAGCTGGGTTCCAGGGCGGCAGGCTGCCTTTTGACAGTTGCATACCCTTTGGTAACCAGCTAATAACAGGGAGAGCTAGCCTCAGAGAATGTGAGAATGTTTTATTTGTTGCTTTTATTTTACCTGCTCCTGATTACCTTTAGGGAAGCCATGAATAAAATGTCTTTCAATTGCACATTTCTAACAGTCTACATAATTAATTGGTGGGGCCTAGTGAAAGGGGAAGTGCCCACCTTTTGTCCTAAAGTGTTACGAATTTTAACTTCAAGCTGGCAACCCTGGAGCATTTATCCAGGCATACAGCCCTTTGAATCATGGGGGCCTCTGTGGCTACATATGTCATCCACCCAGGAAGCTGGCCCTGTGGACATGCCTCATACACAGTTACTGGTCTCGGGATTGTATTTGGTGGGGCTACTGTTTAGAAAGTGCACCGTGCACGATGGTGCACATTTCTGATGATGGCCTATCTTGCCAGGCATGAGGGAGAAGAGGAACGTCATTATGGCTGCATTCAGGGATATTTCAATCGGTGCTGATTGCTACTTCTCCTTAAAGCACGGCAATTTGCGGTGCAGGTTCTATAGTGGTGAGAACGGCATCCACTGCTATTTTCTACCTCTGTCTACCTCCTTCTCCTCTTTGTAACAGTTCCTTTATTCCCTTTCTTCTGTTTTGGATTGGTTCGGAAAGCTTTGGGGAAAATATTACTTTCTTTACATTTTTACACTGCGATTTTTATTCTTAAATGAATGTCCTCACTTTGTTTTGTTTCACGCGTCCTTTGTAAAAATGACAGTGGCAGCGTATTTATAATAAATTTGTGCGGTCTGTGGACTCGAAGCACTGACCACTGTTCTTTGAGCTGTAAATTGTATGTGTGAATGAGCTGTTCCTCTCCACCCAAATACATTTTGCAAGCTGTAAATGAACGAGAACAAATGTTTCCGGGGTATTAACACATGGCTTTGAAATTGGTTGAAATTTCTAGAAGGGCTTTGTGTATAAAATGAGAGAAAAAATAGAAAAAAAAGGCCCTTTAAAAGATTCAGATCATGAGTGAAGTACTAGGCCCTTTAGCATCAACAGTATTTTACTCCAGTTGCCATGAGAGTCTCTGTGCTGAGGGGTCTTTGAGGCAGCAACCCTGCCTTCAGAGATCTAAAGAGAAATTACCCAATTAAGACGTAATGTCTCTCCCGCCTTGCCAAACTGTGAATGAGGAGAGGTATTTACAATCACGGTGCACCATAAAATTGTATCCGGTTGTATCAGATGAACAGGACTGAATTAGCTCATCCAGAGCAGAGCCCCAGGTGTGTGTGGAGGTGGTAGGTCTTGGGGCCAGACAAGAGAGACTGCCTGAGAGACTTAGGGGGACATCCTCTGAACTGAGGGCTGCAGAGGGCACTGGGGTGAGGCAGTGATGCAAAGAGTTATCCAAGGTCATCGTCATGCCTCAAGGAGAGTCCAGTGATCAAAAGCACGACATGTCTCAAAAGCCCAAAAGCTCTAGGTGGGATCTGGATATTTCTAACTGTTTTAGTGAAATGAACAATACTAACTTTTAAAGCACTATGACTTTTCCAGTTGTTCTAAGGTACTTGGTTTTAATCTCCTTTTAATTTGTCATGTTTCCCTGGAGAAATTCTTTTTTTTAATTTTAATTCTTTATTGGTACAACTTATATATATATATATATATATATATATATATATATATATATATATATCTCACAATCATATATAATATTGGGGAAAGTGTACCAATTTATGATGCAAATTAATTCTCATTTTTACCCATATCCCTACCCACCCACACCTCCCCAACCCCTATATACATGCTCTTTTATGTTCTTTCAGAATCATATTTATTCCTTCCCCTCATTACATTCCCACACCAAATTTCCTTTGGAAACTTCCCATTCTACAAAAATTATCGTACTTTCTAGAGCTCATTTGAATCTACAGGTGCTCATATCAAAGAAAAGATCTGGTATTTGCCTATCAGTAATCTGTTTATTTCACTTATTAGTGTGCCCTCCAGGTGTATCCATTTGCACATAAATGACTCAATTTTGTCATTCTTTATGGCAGAATAATACTCCATTTTATAAAAAAAAAAAAGATGCCTCTTCTTTATCCACTCTCCAGTTGATGGACATTTGGGTTGTTTCCAAGACTGAGCTATCACGAATAGAAACAATAAGCCTGCTGGAAAACAGGTTAGGCAAAAGTCTTAGAGACATTGGCTTAGGCAGAGACTTTATGAATAAAACCTCTATAGCACAAGAACTAGCAGAAAGAATCAACAAATGGGATCTCATCCTACTGAAAAGCTTTTGCACAGCAAGAGAAGTCACTGGCACTGCTAAAAGACAACCAACAACATGGAAAAAATCTTTACTAGCTGTTTATCAGACAAAGGGCTATTATCTACAATATATAAAGAACTTAAACAGATCAGCCTCCCCAAGTTCAAAGACCCAATTCAAAAATGGACATCTGAAATGAACAGACACTTCTCAGAGGCAGAAGTCAAAGCAGCTAAGAAGCATATGAAGAAATGTTCAACATCACTGGTCATTCGAGAGATGCAAATGAAAACAACACTGAGATTCATCTCACTCCACAAAGAATGGCCGTGATTACAAAATCAACCAACAATAAATGCTGGTGTGGCTGTGGGGAGAAAGGAACCCTTCTCCACTGTTGGTGGGATTGCAGACTTGTGCAACCATTGTGGAGATCTGTGTGGAGATTTCTTAGAAAACTAGAATTAGGGGTCCCATTTGACCCTGCTATCCCCCTGCTAGGAATACACCCAAAGGAATTTTAAAAATCACATTGGAAAGACAGATGTACACCATTGTTCCTGGAGAAATTATTTTTCTTAGCCAGATGTGGCAATACAGGCACATACACACACGCACACACACACACACATGCACAATCCCTGTACTCTGGGAGGCTGAGTCAGGAAGATTGGAATGTCAAGTCCAGCTTGGGCAATTTACCAATTTAGAGAGACCTGCACTGAAATTAAAAAAAAAAAAAATGAATCACTCACTGTTGTGCAAAAGCAAAGAAACCATCACTTTGCAGAGATGGACACACACAAAGGCATTTTTCTGAAAGGTGAGGCGGAAGAGAAGTTCCTCAGATGAGGCTGAAAAATGGCAGGCACTTCTACACAAATACCCTCTAAATGGATTTCAGCTTGCCTTTGTAAGTTGCCAGGCTGCACCTTAAAACTAAGATTTCCTGAACCCCCATTATACGTCAGTGGCCATATCCAGTGTGGCCATTGAGGGTTGACTGTGGCCGGTCCTAATAGAGGTGCTCTGTCCATGTAAAATACACATCAGACTTGTGATCGAAAAGATGTGGTTTCCATAACCGTGTGTTGACATTTTAATAGGTGAAACATATTGAGTTAAATAAAATGTTTGTCAAATTAATTCCACCTGTTTTTAAATGTGTTTTAATGAGGCCACAAGAAAAAAATGAATGACATGTGAGGTGTGCCTTACTTCCTTTTGGACGGTGCTTCTGTAGCTATCTCCTTCTCTGGAGGTGTGTACCGGCTGGCAGGAGTTCTCATCCGCATATGTAGAATTGTTCGATCTTAGCATCCTAATCACCCTAAACTTCTCACTCGATTACCCCAGGCCAGAAAGATATGACACGTTCCAGAAAGGACTATCTACACTTGTCAATTTCTCTACATCCTGTAATGCTGCAAAGGAAATATATTTGCAAGACTCTCACGCATGGCAGCTCTCTTATCTCTCTTAAAATATGGGTGAGGAACTGGTTCTGTGATTGAGCACAGAATGAGGGCCGCTCTCTCCTACCATCTTCCAAGCAGGTGGTATTATGTGCCAGGCTATTTATGCAGTGAATCTGGAGTACAAACAGGAAAAGAGGGGGAAAAGGAGAAAGAAAAAAAAAAATCTCTGTACTAAAAATGCCCTATTTATCCAGGAGCACAAGGAGCAGCAAAAGACATTAGCTGTCAGTAGTTGACCAGTATCTTAATCCTCTGTGATAAAGGCCATCATCAAAGATAAAAAGTGATATCATTAATTATCTCTTCCTGTGTTTATGTAGCTCTTTGTAGCTCTGGAAATGCATAGGAAAGCACATCCTCGGCATTGTCTGTTTTCTTTTGATGACCTTGACTTGGATGGAGTCATTCCCATTTGCAGGTGAAGAAACGGAGGCTGCACAAACTGCTACAGAGCACATAAAGTCAGTGGCCAGTCTCAACACAGCGGTGTCCACAAAATATAGACTCTGCTTCTTTTGTCTTTAGGGCTTTTTCAGCCTCCCTCCAGATACTTGCAAGCACTCTTTGCCTCAAACTCTGCGAGAACCCCAAGAACCAGCAGGCCTCTGGGAGAGGGCACGTGGACCACCAAAGCCTTTGGCGCAGCTGTGTCACTCGGGATCAGTTAGCTCCACTCTTGAAGGGACGAGACTGAGGTCACCAGGATGTGGCACACGGGAACAAGCTGAGGCCCAGAACTGCAGTTCTCACATGTTTGTAAACATCCCAGTCAGCAGCAGGACTCGCTGAAACACAGATGGCTGGATCCCAGCTCCACAGTGTCTGATTCTGTAGGACTGGGCTGGGGTTCAGAAGTGCATTTCTAACTAGTTCCTTGTTGATACTGATGGTAGTACCAGGCCAGGGACCACACTGAGAAACTGCTTTAAGGTATTAATTACATGGCGGTATCTGCAGGGACAGCAGGAATACAAGTGTAGTGAAAAGGAAAAGTGAGTAAAAAGAGGTGTTTCGTTCCAGAGATTTAGTTTAGTGTTTCTGGTGCCTGCCTAGCAAGAGCAAGGTACTGGGTGTGATCCCTGATAACCACATACAACAATACTGAACGTGGTGACTCACACCCACCGGTAATCAGGATTACATACCACAGCACTGGGCCTGGTGGCTCACACCTGTAATCCCAGTACTCAGTGCTCAGGAGGCAGAGGCAGGAGGGTTGCTGAGTTTGAAGCTTGCCTGGGCTACATAGTGAACTCAGAGCCAGCCTAAACTACAAAGCGAGACCCTGTCTCAAAACAGAACAAAACAAAACAAAACAAAAAACAAAACAGAAAAAGAGAAATGTTTTGAAGCCAAACTGCGTTTTTAACCAGTGAACTTATGGGATCAAGATAATTTCCAGTAGCGAATTTGGGGGATAGTGATAATTTTAAAAATTTTTAAAAAATCAGCAGAAGATGGAGAAAACAGAGTATATGGGGGGAGAGAGATTGATTTAAGACAAAGAACCTCTGATAACCAACTTACCAGGAAAGAGTAAAAGACCAAATCAATACCACAGTTTCCTGTTGTATACATATTAAGAATAATCAAACAATAAAAAGGTCATTAGTTAGCTATTTAGATATTTGTCATGTTTCCCCCGTGAAGGGCAATGATCATTTATCATCATGGTTGAAGTCATTTAAAAACTTCTAAATACACGGTTCCCCAACTGGCATTGCTGGCAGTAGTTCCTGGGTCTCCAAACCGAGCCCAAGCACCGGGACTTCTAAAATATCTTTATACCAAATTCTCAAAAGGAATTACTGTTCAGAGGAAGCAATGAACTAGAGTTGTTTTCCCTATCACATAAAAGTTAATTAAATAAGATTGATCACCCAACTGTTCTTTCCCTAACCCCCAGGGCAAGGCAGGAGAGAGTTCCCTATTCCTTTAAAATGTCCTCTCCTATTTTCTTTGCTTTTTTAAAATTTCACCTCACACTCCCTCACTTGTGTTCTTTATGTAATTCTAAGTGTAAAAAAAAAAAAAAAACATTCTCGAATGACAGGCATTATGTGGCAATGGTCAAAAATTCAATTACTTTAAGTATGTTAATGAAAACCCTGGCCTTAAGAAAATCATTCTCCTGCTTTAAATGAGGGACCAATGAAATTTTCAACCACATGTCGGAGGAGGCATTAAGTTGTTCGCAGGGACACAGTGAAACAGTTTGATAATTATAAAGCAGCGAGTCACTTGGGAGAGTGATTTTCCATTTCAGAGAGAGCATGAAGCCAGTTTTCAGAGGAAGCCCGTGATGATTCAGTGGCTGTCAGCAAGGAAGGGAAGTGGCGGCTGGCTAGTGTTGTCATGAGGGCCTGAATATGCGTTGCCTACGCCTACACGGTCTCAGCACAATTTTGGAATGGGCCTCCTTTCTGCCCTGCTCAGTTAAAAGTTGGAAGGAGTACAGCTATAGAAAGCTACGGCTAGCACATTTTTTTATGAGCAAAATTTATAGAGTAATGTATCTACTTTTAGCATGACTATTGTTAAACCTGGAGATCAAGCAAAGTGACACTGAGTATATTGCTTTATCAATTGGATTCGTTCGAGTGAAAAATGCTGATCAGGCCATGTCTGTCCCTTGGGTGCAGAAACCCTACTTCAACTCTTGAATGGTCGATACATAAAAGTCAAATTCATTATAATTTGTAGCTTTTTTTTTTCTTCCCCTGGAAGAAGCACACAGTTCTCAGTACATCAATATCAACTCTTAAATCCACATTGGATGGAGAGGGTACAGCACAGTAATTCAATCTCTTTACACTTAATATGGTCAGGAAGGGAGAATGAAAACAGCCTCTTGTAAAATGATGGAAAAAACAGGATGCAATCACTCTGATGGAGTAGTGCAAAGGAGTCATTTTACACCATCCGTTTCCAGGGCAACAAAATACAGTGAGCCCTATACATCTAACAGGTGACATTTTAGCTAAGAAATTGCTTCTTTGGTATTTTTTCTGTCTATGAAAAACAATGTTACCAGCATTTTCACTTGTCATGTACTATAGGGCAACATATTCCTGCTGACAGACCCATAATGGAAAAATAGAGCAGTTAAATAGTATTACAGTCTAACTTTTTGGATACATGTTAATATGCTCTTTAAAGAGATTCTAGACACTTCCAAACATCTTAGAATCAAGAGACTAGAAATCCCTGTATATGCCTGTGCATGCAACTTGCTTTGTAGATGAGATGAAACTAAACTCTGTTTCAGAATATAGGATAAAGTCCTAAAATGCTTTTAAGAAAAGTAATTAATACAACTGTCTCATGTCATGAGTTCTATTTGCTTGGCAAACTCAACATTATGTTTCTCCTATAGGTTTGTCTTAAAAATAACAAAAATAGTAGAGAAATGAGGTCTTCAGAGAAGAAAAGTTATTCCAAGTTTTCTTCAAAACCAATTTGGTATTGAAAAAGTAGTGGGTGAATTAAGCTTTAAAAGAAATAGAAAAACATTTTTTATAGTCTAATCTCATCCTTTTCTTAAGATTCTGGAGATGATTGTCCTCTCTCTGTCCCAAATTATGTGGTGTGGTCACTAGAAAATATTGTGAATCCCTTTGTTGAATTTAGTTTTATCACAAACCTAAAGATTTTGTTATTGGACCAAATCTACTTTAGTTCTTCTAGGCTTACATTCTACAGGCAACTGTTCAAATCTGCAGCTAGAACATCATTTTGTCTTTTCATGATGTCCTGTTGGAGACATGATACAAGAGAATAGAAGTTGAGAACTTGGATACAGTTATGAAAGTGCTGAACCTTTCAGCTTAGAGATTAAAAAAAAATCAATGTCCTAGTTTTCTGAAAAATCTCCACACAGATCTCCACAATGGTTGCACAAGTCTGCAATCCCACCAACAGTGGAGAAGGGTTCCTTTTTCCCTACAGCCACGCCAGCATTTATTATTGTTGATTTTGACAATTTGACCCTGCTATCCCCCTGCTAGGAATATACCCAAAAGAATTTTAAAAAACACATTGGAAAGACAGATGTACACCCTTTTTCATAGCAGCTCAGTTCGTGATAGCTCAATCTTGGAAACAACCCAAATGTCCACCAACTGGAGAATGGATAAAGAAGATGTGGCTTGGGGCCGGAGGGTTAGCTCAGTGGTTCCGGCGCCTGCCTTGCAAGCGCAAGGACCTGAGTTCGATCCCCGGTTACCACATATAATGCTGGGCGTGGTGGCTCACGCCTGTAATCCCAGCACTTGGGAGGCAGAGACAGGAGGATTGCTGAGTTCGCGGCGGCTTACCTGGGCACCATAGTGAGCTCAGGGCCAGCCTGAA
>PVIC010050886.1:0-12647 GCA_004025085.1 Thryonomys swinderianus
CCCGGAAACCACATATAATGCTGGGTGTGGAGACTCACGCCCACCAGCAATCAACGCCGCCGCATACCACAATGTGCCGGGCGTGGTGGCTCACGCCTGTCATCCCAGCACTCGGGAGGCAGAGACAAGAGGATTGCTGAGTTCGCGGCAGCTTGCCTGGGCTACATAGTGAGCTCAGGGCCAGCCTGAACTACAAAGCAAGACCCTGTCTCAAAAAAAAAAAAAAAAAAGAAACAAGTACCTCCTCGAAGAACAAAACCTAAATGACATATAAAGAAACAAACCAATGAGACCATGGAAAAGAATGTAAAGGCTATGTTCATATTATATGACATTTACTTTCTTTGTGAATTAAAAGGGCAACATTATCTGTTTATTATAGGGAAATAGTATTGGTAGAATAGGAAACTTGTAGGGAATAGTACATTTGAAATTATTACATGAAAATGAAAGAGAAGTATGAGTTTCTAAAGCATTACTTTAAAAGTCCAGATCACTGCTAAGAATTGTTACAACATTAGTGACCAAGTTTAGAAGACACAAGCAACTTAAAAGTTTTGTAAATGTTAAATAGTATGTATAGATATGAATCATGGCTTCAGTCATTCTATTTATTTAAAAGTTTATGTGTAAGGACAAAAGTATAATCAATTATGAAAAACTAAAAACAGTAAGTAGCAATATTTGAAAAAAGGCATTGGATGGCTCTAAATTAGTGCTCAATTTAACATGTGTGGTCTTGATAACCCAACTACAGTATTTGTTTAAACAGCAAAACAGTAGAGGCCACAGACATATACAGTTTGTTTGGCATTACCTAAAATTTTTCTTTAAAGAATGCTTCACCTTTCTAATGAATCCTTTCTCTGTCAACCAAGCATATTAGCAGGCAGTTCTACTATTAAATGGTATGCTGTTAAAATATGTTCCTAGAGTGTCTTGATATTTCAATTAAGTGAATAAACCTTCTTTAGATTTAAATTATTGAGAAAATTCTATGCCATCAACTCCCCAGTGGGATAAAAGGAAAAGGTTATTCCACCCATCAGCTTCTCCTTTCTAGTAGAAAATCCTTGCTTCTTTAGGGTAGAATAACAGGTGATAACTTAAATCTTCCCAAAAAAATCCTGATAAAACAGTGAAACATAACTTAAAGTCTTCAAGTCATACCTTTCCCTTTAACTTTAAACTTCATGCAAAAATAATTTCCAACAGGAAAATTACTTTAACTGCTTTCTTTGTGCATTTGCACTTTTAAATATGTTAGTTTGCATATATTTTTCCATTAAAGAGAAAGACATTAGAAGATTCTGAAATGCCTGCTGACCACAGTCCATGATATAAAACAAGCAACCATTAAAATACTGTCACTTGGGCTGGAGAGTTAGCTCAGTGGTTCCAACGCCTGCCTTGCAAGCACAAGGTCCTCAGTTCGATCCCCGGTAACCACATACAATGCTGTGTGTGGAGACTCACGCCCACCAACGATCACTACCACATACCACAGTGCCGGGCGTGGTGGCTCACGTCTGTCATCCCAGCACTCGGGAGGCAGAGACAGGAGGATTGCTGAGTTCAAGGCTTGCCTGGCCTACATAGTTAGCTCAGAGCCAGCCTGAACTACAAAGCGAGACCCTGTCTCAAAAAAAAAAAAAAAAAAAAAAAAAAAATATATATATATATATATATATATATATACTGTCACTTGCGGAACACTTTTTCTAATACAGCAGAAAAACAGTTCTTAAGTACTCATAATTTCATCAATGATTCATGTTATTGAAAACAATGTCTATGTCTACTGTTTTGCCTTATCAATAATACAAAGCTAACATTTTTAAATTATCAATAAACATGGACATAAATGATTTTTTCAATACTCACAAAGTACACCTCTGTTGAAAGTATGTTGAAATTAAAGTATTACCGTGAAAATGAAATAAAACTATTTTACATTATCAGGCTTAGTCTGAACAGCATTTGTTTGTGGCAGTATAATTTTTAGCTCTCTCTATGCTCATAATTATTAAAACAATTAAATGAGACAAATTTCATTATTCAACGTTTTAAAAGCCACTTTATAATGTTCAGTTAATTATGTTAAATATTCCTATAATTGGAAAAAAATTCCCTCCTTGTCACTTTCTCATGCATTGTTGGAAGATCCTATAGATGATTCTTTCATTCCTTTCCTACCTCCACTATTGAGCACTCATGTTCAAAAAAGCCAAGATTTGAAAAAAAAAATCTACAGGTTTTAAAGAGGTATTATCAAGGAAATCAATTTCAACTTAGTCATCCTTTATCTGTAAAAATAAATATGCAGGATAAAGTTCTACTACCTTTACTGGATCTTATTCTCCCTTGATATTTTAATGTAGTGCATATCAAATGTATCTTACCCCTAGCAATGCAGCACGTACTTTTTCCTACGTTATGTAAAAAGGGTTAAAGAATGAAAAGAAAAAGGTGTAAAAAGGAGAAGGGAAAAATGCCAGACTCAAGTTTTACATTAAAACATTACCTGTGACTACTGAAAAAGAGTAGGGGACTGAATCACACAGTTCTGCTTTTTGGAGAAATCAGTGCCACTGTCAAGTCTAATTGATTTGGCTAAGGCTTGCTATGCAAATTCAGAGATGGGTTCATTCACAGTGACACACAATCTTACTCTGGGCAACTTCAGACTATGAATGGAGAAGCAACACAGAGAAAGGCACTGCCGAGAGAAAAGCTCATTCACAGTTCTCCGCAGGCAATTATGCTCACGGACAAGATGCTCGGTTTAGGTTTCCCCTGGAGTTCCAGATGCCAAAAGTCGTTTGGCTGCCAAGGACCAGGGGACCCGAAGGAAGAGGAAACACAGTACGGTGGGGACCCCAGGCCGAGCTGGGACGGAGGACAGTGGAAGGGAAGGCTCGCCTGAGTCCGGGCGCCCGCCGGCGTGGGACGCCCAGTCGCGGTCCCCAGGAACTTGTCCCGGCCACCTGGGGGAAGGTGACCAGGCGCGGCGGGGGACGGAGAGGGGCCACGCGGGCGCGAGCAGCAGGTGCGGGTGCGCGTGCCCGCCGGCGTGCGCGCGTATGCCCGAGGGTACACACGGACACGAGAGGAGGCGGCACCGGCCGGAGGGACCCCCAACCCCCACCCACCCGCGTCCCGGGTCCCGGGTCCCAACGGGCCGGTTACCTTTCTCCTCTCTCCACACCTTTTTCTTCTTGTTGCTGGGGTACATGTTGCCGTGGGGGTGGCTGGCTTTAAGCTGCAAGTTCCCCAGGCTCACGGGCAAACAGGGTGTGTGTGGAGTGGGAGGGGTGGGAGGAGGCACTCGGGAGGGGAAAAGTGAAAGAGGCTCTGCGTCCTGAGCCGCTCGCCGCTCTCCAGTCGCTGCCCTCCTCCCTCAGCCCGCACTCCGCGATTCTGCTCCTACCGCCTCAGCCAGGCGGCCACCGCCACAGCAGCACCTCAGAGCCTGTCAACTAGGTCACGCCTCGCGCTAACCTAACACCCGCGCAGGCCCCGCCTCCCAGCCGCTTAGGCAGCGCCGCCACCCATTGGCTGCACTGCCCGCCGCTCTCCGTGTGCCAGCCAAGGCGCGCCCCGATTTCGGCCGCAGGGCGCACGCGCAGGCGCAGGCTCGGGCCCGACGCCGAGGACGTTGGGGAGCTTTAAGGGGCGGAGCCAGGGCGAGAGAGGAGGCTGGAGGCAGCCTCTCAACCGAGGCGGGGCCTGGAGCCCACGCTAAAAGGGAGTGAAGGTGGGCGGTGCTTCCCCACGCCTAGACGACCGGAGGGCGTGGCTTGTAGGCAAGGTGCGCCTTCCCGGCGCTAAGGGCTCAACAGTAAACAGTCTCCGAACGTGAAGGGGAGATCGTGCGTCCGAAACTAATTGCCCGGGCTTCTGGAACTGCTCTGTCCGGACGGATTACACCTTCACTCCAAGTGGGCAGTGAAACCAAAATAAGTGAAAGGTTTGGGAAACCATCCCAAACCTTATGCAATTGGCTGCTCGACCGCCTAGTAAAAATTTCAGGTTTCTTAGAAATTCAGTAAAGTTTGGAAAGGACGAAGGTAGACTGGCCTACTTAAGGGTTTTAAAAACTAGGAAGTTTTAGGCAACCAGAATGTTACATTGGAAACAAGTTTTACCTCAAAGCAAATCCCAAGCGATAACCAGAGCCTGATTGTTTTATTGCGGTACCAGTTGTTTCAGGTTAAGGCAGTGGTTCAAGGGGCAGCTTGATTCTGGGTGATAATAACCCGGGTAATAATAATATGTTTGGAAATTTGGATGACAAAGTCCCCCATAAAAGTAGGATGACCTAGAAGTGGGAGGCATTCTGGCCCACTCCTCCCAAATTTATCGCGTTTCTAAGTATCAGATTACGCTGATTTAGTAGAATCGGTAAATATGGATTTATTTGGCAATTCCACAGTCTATGTTATTGCAATGGAAAAGCAAGAGGCAAAATCAAGAGACAGTCTCAAAGCTTGACGGAGACTGACAGTCTCAAGTCTCAGACCTGCTAAACCATGAAGGTCACTGTGCCCAAAAGATGAGCTGTTGAAACAGCACCTGATTGAACCTCCCTGTGTCTCAGAGATGAACTGTAAAGCAACATGAGCCTCTGCCTCCCCGACCCTCCGCTAGGTTCAGCTTCTGAAAAACTCTGCTTGCTCCCCCCCCCCTTCATAAAGAGCAAAATACAAAAGAAAACAGACTTAGCATCCAGCCTTATTTTATACCATGCCTCCCCAGTCTTGGTTTCAGCCATAACAAACGAGAGATATTTTCATTTTCTTAAACAGACCTTTTCCCCACCATACACCCTTTTCTCATGTTGTCACTAATCCTTGTTTAGTTGACACAGTTTTATTCTTCAAACTTCAGGTTAAACAACATCCTCTCACAAATCCTTCCATAACTTCCACTTGACCTCTACAACTTCTCTTTTCTCTGTCCTCAGTGGTCATTTATTTTCATATAAAGCACTTTTTACAGTTTATAATTTTACATTTAATTTGTCTAACAATTTTAATTAATATCAATATTAATAAAATACTCTGGACTTATAATTCCCTACAGACAGGAATATATTTTTTGATTTCCATCCACAGAAAACAGTACAAAACCTAATACATTATTGATGCTCAATAAATATTTATTGACTAAATAAAAACTAAATTATTTTAAGTTTTCATCCATAGAGGAGTATCAACAATACTAAGGGAAAACACAGAAGGGAGTACTTTAGTGACTTCCTAATCTTAATATGAAAACTAATGAAGGAAATTCATGAATGATTCATAAAGAGTTACAATTCAGTTTTAGCATACAGTAGACATCAAACATGAATGAGAGATCAATAGAAGAATGAGAGGTCAAGTTCAAGACTGTGAACACAGTAATTATGATTCAATTTTCATAAAAACCAGTAATATATCTCCAAGATGTTTGTGGTATGAAATATCAGATGTCTTACAGAGATAAACTGAGAACTGAGAAATTATTATTGGACTTTTAATCAGGGTAAATTAGTGAAAATAAAAATAAGCAGTAGAAGAAAAATTTGGAGGCAAAAAGCCAGAAGCAGTGATTCTAAACTATTCTTTTGAGATAATTAAGGGCTGAAGTTGAATCAGAATAAATAGTAGATAAAAGGGTCCAGAATACAACAAAAGATTTTCTAAGAGCTGTGATTTGAGCATTTAAGGAGAAAGATGATGATAACAAGAACTGAAATATACACACAAACAAAAAACATATACAAAAGAAAAGCTAAATGTTAGACTGATAATAGAAAAAGTGCAAGTGGACAAAATCATATAAGAGGTGAAGAAAGAACTGAACTTAGAATTTAAGAAAGATATTTCATTTTTAGAATGAATTAGAAAAAGAACAAATGGGCAGAGATTCAAAGATTTTTTTAAACAAAAAGGAAGAGCATAAAAAGAACATTAAATGGACTCATTTCCATAAAAGTAGGAAACAAGGTTATCTGCTGAAAAGTGCTAATAATTCTGGATTTAAATGAGAAATGAAAAAAGATTATTTGTAGAATATTTAACAGATATTTTAAAGAGTTTGAATACATTATTTTTATGAAAATTTAAGAGGCATGGGAGTTATCATTATCTCATTTTGAAGTCCTTTGGTAAAAGGGAAAACATCAGGGATGCTAGTAGGCTAATTATGATGTCAAAGCTATCCTGATCCTAATTTCTGGAACACCTAAATGTTATGTCATCTTGCAAAAGAGACTCCTGGGAGTATGTTAATCCTAGAGTATGTTAGTGAGTGCTAAATGTATTCATAAATAGGCATGTTCAAGCCCTGGGTTTAAACTCCAGCACCCTCTTTCTGCACAAAAATAGATACTTGCCTGGAGCTTCTGGAAGGAATAAGCCTCCCCTTTAACTTTAGCTCTGTGAGAGTCTTTCTGGACATATGGCCTGCAGAACAGTAACAATAATTTTCTGTCATTTTAACCTAGTAAAATTCTGTTAATTTGTTACCACAGCAATGGGAACCTAATAAAGATATTAAATATGTAAATTCATGATAATAAAATGTTTGTTTCTGAAGGAATTACTTACACCCAGTGTAAAATTTAGATATATTTTTGAAATAATTCTCAAATTCCTCCATTCTTTGAATATTTTAATAATTCTATGCTTTTCCCTAAATATTCATTTGGCTTTCTGATATTTATGAAGATACTCACCTATGAAATACCCCCATAATTTGAAGTCATAAAGAAAGCAGTCTTAATAGTGTTTGCCCTTGTTCCAGCTAAACGTTTGCAGTTCCCAATTAAAACAAAAGATTAACATTTTCATTTTGCTTTACAGCAAAGCAGACTTGGGCTATGTGTTTTCTGTCTGCCATAGTCTAGAGACATTAAAGAATGCCAGTGCAAGTATTCAATTGTGCGTTCAAGTAAGTGCAGCTTACACTTCGCTATAGTTTCAAAATCATTTATGTGTAACTCAAAGGTTCATGTGTTAAAATTTTATCTCCATAATGAGATATTAAAAGAGTGGAAGCTTATGCCATCTATGGCATTTAGAGGTGAACATTTGGGGAGATAATGAGAATTAAATGACATCATTAGGGTGGAGGTCCTGTGATGTAATCCTGGTAGCTTTATAAGAAAACTGAACAACTAGAGGAGAAGTATACAAGTATACTCACGTGTCTTGCCACCATGTGATACGTACTGTGCCACTTATGAATTCTATCAAAGAAGGCCAGCACTTCAAGAGGCCCCTAGGCCTTGCTTCTCCAGGACTGGGTGAAAATAAACCTCTGTTTCGTAAGGTTACCCACATCAGGTATCTCATTATAGTAACAAAAAATGAATAGTAGATATCTCTAGAGGTAACGTGAAAATATGAACTTCCAGAAACTCTAAGCACAGCTGAACATTAATACGGATTTACACAAATTAAATTTCTAGCCCTCTTATTTTTTGTATCAAAATAAATTCTACATAAATTTCAAGTTTAAACTTTCTGTTCAGCCAGAGGAAAAGTAGACTGGATGTAGTTCCTTCCCACAGCCTACTCTCACCAGTAGATTCTTCATTCTAGCTTCAGAAGAATTTCCCAAAAGCTCTTTGGCCCAAGGGAAAGGGAATGGTTACTTAGCAACTATGTCCTGAACCCCCTCAGACCAAAAAAGAAGCTTGGGGACCAGCCACCTATTTCTGCCTGTGTTATGATAAAGAGGATCTGCCTAGGAAATGAAGCTCTTGAACTGGTTAATAAACATACTGATAATTCTCGGGATCACAATTAAAAGTAAGTTTTCCAATTTTATGTTTCTCTATAAGGGTCCTTCTGCTCTAACAGCACTAAACCAAGCTAACTAGAGAATTAGCAGTAACTTCACTATATTCCCAATTTTATATTACCATTTTTGTACAAGTTCTCATTTGGGCTAATACTTGAGTAGAGTGATCAGTGTTTACATGGGAGAGACAGACAAAAAAAATCTGTGAGGAAAAACATTACAGCAACTTTATTATAAAGTAAGACTATTTGAAAGACTTTGTTGAGTGTTTGAGTTTTATAAAAAGTGTATCAGGACCTTAAAGGAAAAATATAAGATTTAAAGTATGAAAATTTGCCATAATCATTTTTAATTTTGAGACACAAGTCACTAAACTACTCAAAGTGGCTCAAACTTGAAATGCTCCTGCCTTAGACTTCTAGTAGCTGGGATCACAAGTACATATCACTATGCCTGGCAGAATTTATATTGTTACTAAAACTTTTGTTAGACTTAAATCTTTATTGATACATTTTATATGCACATCATGATCATCAAATATGCACATCAAATTCATTGAGAATTTGTATCAGTATATGGCGACTTAATTCTCAACTGTTCCCATTTCCTTGCCCCCTTACAACCCCCATCCCCTGTATGCATAAGTTTTGCTCCTTTTTTTACCTTCAGCTTTTTCTTTGACCTCATTACTTACCCCACCCCTTTTTTCTTTGAATATTTTCTATTTCACAATATCTCATACACATTCTAGAACTCATTTACATCTTTAACCCTACTTCCAAAGTTTTAAGTTTGCTAAGTAGTTACTGGCTGCAAAAAGAAATTGCTTTTGAGTCTGTTTCCCTTTTCACTTCCATTGTTAACTTTACCCAATCCTTACATAATTTATTTACCAATATAAAAATTGAGTTACCAATGCATATTCAATTGAAGAATATTTATTTGGATTCAGTCAAGGAGTCCAAAGTTTGTTTCAAAGATCCCTTGAAATTAATTAATCAATTGAAATTAATTAATATAACACTATCAAAAGAATGAAAGATGAGATCCCATGGTTATATAAATTAATGCAAAAAATTTTAGACAAAATGAAAATCTCATATCCTCAGAAAAACTCACAACTATATTTATTTAGTGATGAGGAAAAAAATACAGTTGCCTTAAAATCAGGAAAAAGATCAAGATACTTTGGCCATTGCACTAGAATTCCAGCAATGGAAATTGGACAAAACAACAACCAAAGAAATAAAAAACATCAAGTATAGAAAGGAAGATGTAAAATCACTATTGCTATTCACAGGTGACATAGCTTTTTACACAACCTTAGGACACTCATTATAAAATTATTAGAATTATTAAACAATCCAGGCATAGGATGTGCTCCATTAAACCCAGTACTCTGTCAGGCTGAGTCAAGAAGACCACAAATTTGTCCTCAGCCTTGACAATTTAGGAACTTAGCAAGACTCTATCTCAAAAGAAAAAATTTTAAAAAGAGCTGAGATGTAGCTCAGTGCAAAGGCCTAATACAAACACGTAAATAAATTTGATAAGGTTGCCTTATAAAAGATAATGTACAAAAATTAATTCTAGGCAGGGATGTGGGTAAAAATGAGAATTGACCTGTGTCACATATTGGTACAAATTCCCCAATGTTTTGTGTGATTATGAGGTGTGTATATAATGTATCAATAAACTTTACTGAATAATGCAAAAAAATTAATTCTATTTCTAGAAAGTAGCAATAAGAAAACCCAAAATTGAATTTTTAATTTTCAATTTTTGCCACCAGGGATCAAACTCAGGACTTGCACTTCCAAGGCAGTCACCAGAACCACTGAGTTAAATCCCCAGCCCAAAATTAAATTTTTAAAAATCTAATTTATAGTAATACTAGACAGAATAAAGTAAAAGTTGGAAGAATTAAACTCCTCAACATCAAAACTTACCATAAAGCTATAATAATCAAGAAAGTGTGAGCTGGGTATAATAGAACATGCCTGTCATGTTAGCCACACAAGCAGCTGAGACAAGTGAGGCAGAAAAATCACAAGTTCAAGGCCGGTCTGGGCATCAGGGCCAGATTTGTCTAAAATGTTTTAAATTTAAAAAAAAAGATGAGTTCAATCCCCACTATTGCCCCCCAAAAGCACACATGCACACAAAATGTGTTATTGGCATGAAGACAGACATGCAGATTACAGATAAACCCTTACATTTATTTACTTCAATATATATGCCAAGAGAACTCAACGTTGTGTTGTAGGGGTGGTGGGAAAAACACTGTATTCAATAAGTAAAGCAAGGATAACTGGATTGTCACATGAAAAAGACTTTTTGGACATCTACCTCATACCATATACAAAAATTGATTCAAGCTGAATCAGAGACTTGAATATAAGCTTAAGCCTTTGAAATAGTTTTAAACATAGGAAAGCAAAACTTGGTCTTGGATTAGGCAATGGTTTCTGAGATGTGTCACCAAAAGCACAAATAGAAAGAATAAAATACATTTAAAAATTAAAACCTGTTTGTGCTTCAAAGGATATCACCACAAAATGAGAACAAATTTTGTAAGTCACATATCCAACAAGTGTTTGGCATTCAGAACATACAAAGGAGTCTTAGAAGTCATCCACAAAATTACAACTCAAACTGAGAGCGGAACTGAACAGACATTTATCTAAAGAAGATAAAAGATACTACCACATAAAAGATATTCAGCATCTCTGGACATCAAGGAAATGAAATCTAAAACCAGACTAATAAATTACATCACAGTCATAGGAACGGCCGCCATCAACAATGGAGGAGCACTTGGCCTCAGTGCGCTCCTGACAGAAGGGTGGATCACCGACAGCACGACTGAGGCCAGCCGTGAAAATTTAGCCAGTGTTCATACCCTGGCCACATCTGTCCAGACTTGCACGGGCTACAGCCTCAACACATGCCACCAGCGTTTCATCATTACAAGAAGAGCACAGCTTCACTAGATAACAAAAAGTGAGCTTCCTTGAGAGAATTACCCAACACACCCACACAATGAACAAAATCATGATGCTTCTTTGTACAGAAAGTTTTAAAAGCCCTTCAAACCAAAGAAATCATGTACAAGTAATTTCTATCTCTACTACTATCCTAAAAAAAAAAAAAGCGGAGAGTAAAGAAAGAAATGGTTTCTTTCAGCAAAGAAGTGAGGAAATAAAAATCCTCAAACAATTCCAGGGAGAATATAAAAATGATACAGTCATTGTAGAAATAGTACGATGCATTAAGGACACTACCACATGTACCAAGAGGAATGAAAATATATGTCCACATAGAAATTTGTACATGAGTGTTTACTACCAACCTTATGCATTATAGTAAAAAGATGGAAACAATATTGATAATGGATAAATAGGTATGCAAAATGTGATATACATATACCACAGAAAGTTCTTCAGCCATGAAAAGAAATGAAGTACCGGCCAGAGATTTAGCTCAGTGGTTCCAGCGCCTGCCTAGCAAGTGCAAGGTCCCTGGTTCGATCCCTGGTAACCACATACAACAGCGCTGGGCAGGGTAACTCACACCCACCGGCAATCAGTACCGCATACCACAAATGTGGGTTTAGTGGCTCACGCCTGCTATCCCAGCACTCGGATGGCAGAGGAAAGAGGATTGCTGAGTTCGAGGCTTGTCTGGGCTACATCGTGAGCTCAGGGCCACCCTGAACTACAAAGTGAGACCCTGTCTCAAAAAAAAAGTAAAAGAAATGAGGTACCAATACATAAAAGATGTCATGCTGTGTGAAAGACCCTGACTACTGTGTGATTCCTATTCTATAGATTCACCAAAATAGGCAAATCTAGAGAGATAGCAGCTTAGCAGGCACCAGTGGATAGGAGGGAAGCGTGAGTGACTATTTAATGGGTACAGGGTGTACTGCTCCGCTGATGAAGCTAGTGAGGTGGTGGTTGCACATTTTGAATGTTCGAAATGAAACTAAATTGTGCACTTTATGATGGATAATTGTATGTTCTATGAATTTCACCTCGATTTTTTTTTAAAATGGCACAACACTGAAAACAGTCAAGTAGTTCTTTAAAATGCTATAGTTACCATACGATCTAGCAGTTCTATTCTAAGATACTAACCTCAGAACTCTACAAACATTATTCTACACAAAAACTTGTGGTAGCATTATTCAGAATGGCCCAAAAAAGTAGAAATAACCTTCCACAAATAAATGGATACTGTTCTATCCATAAAATAGAATATTGTTTAGCAAAAAAGATGGCACATTATGGATGAATCTTGAAAACTTTACACAAAAGAGCCTAAACACATAAGACCACATATTACACAACTTTTCACCTACATGCAATACCCAAAAGAGATTGATTGTCTGAGGGTAGAAGATAATTGAGAAAATGATATTGAGAGACACTGAGAAAATGATAGATAATGGGTACAGGATTTTTTGAGCTTTATTAAAAATACTACAAAATTGATTTTGATACTGATTGCACAAGTTTGTGAATATCCTCAAAGCTACTGAATCACAGTGGGAGAGAGAAATATTTAGTAAATGTTAAGTGCCAGGAGGATTAGAGAGATAAAAATATCTAAGACACAGAACTTAGCCTTGAACAACTTAAGGCCTTAAAGGGAAAAACAAAAATAAACATATTGTAAAGTGATATAGACATTAAAATAGAAGTATTTAGGGGCCGGAGATTTAGCTCAGTGGTTCCAGCACCTGCCTCCCAAACACAAGGTCCTAAATTCAATCCCCGGTAACCAAATACAGTGCTGGGTGTGGAGACTCACGCCCACCAGACATCAATACCACATACCACAGTGTCAGG
>PVIC010050887.1:0-12651 GCA_004025085.1 Thryonomys swinderianus
CTGTAATCCCAGCACTCGGGAGGCAGAGACAAGAGGATTGCTGAGTTCGCGGCGGCTTGCCTGGGCACCATAGTGAGCTCAGGACCAGCCTGAACTACAAAGCGAGACCCTGTCTCCAAAAAGCAAAAAAAAAAAAAAAAAAAAAAAAAAAAAAAAAAAAAAAAAAAAAAAAAAAAAAAAAAAAAAAAAAAAAAAAAAAAAAAAAAAAAAAAAAAGTGAAGTGAGCATCCATTAAAAAGAATTTTAAAAAGTGACTCCTAGAAAAGGAAATTAGAAGGTATTGGTCCACCACCAAAATAACTGTCATGTTTAGATCTTTTAGAACTTCTAATGGCTCAGCCAACACTCTACTTGAAGAATCATACTCTGGTAAGAACAGTTTATTAGTACAGTAGACAAGGATCTTGGATTTCATGACAGGAACTTGTTGAATCAGTTATTTATCTTTAATGATTCCTCAACCTCTCTGAGTTACTGTACTCTAAAAGGTCTGCAAGGGAGGAGCCGTCATTCTCCCCAGTTTTAAATACCATTAGTGATAAAATAGCATATTGTTCAAAATTTTCTTTACCCACAATCTGAATAATCACGAATTGGTGATTTTTCTCATTTTTATATTTTTCATATTTGTCTCGATTCTTTTTTTTTTTTTTTTGTAATTGCTAGAGACATTACAATCAATAGGATGATGTAGATTTATATATTGAGTTTGGGCTTATAGAGGTGGTGTTTTTCTGATGCGAGCTGCCACAAATAGGTGTAGGTTCCAGGAGAATATAAATATCCTGAGAGTACGTGCAGCACCTGTTCCCCTGGGCACATCTTATAGACAGATAGGAGCTTTGGGAAGTTCTCATAAGTTTGCTGCTGTTAGATTCGGAATTGTGTCCTAAAGATGGAGGTGCATTATCCATCTTGTGGCTATAACCTCATATTATTGAAAGCTAAGTACTGTAGGGAAAACACCACTAGGAGTACTACATAGCATCTCCCAAAACTACCTTAATATTTTGTGGGGTTTTTTCCCGTGTATCCCACTTCTTATTACTGTTGTTTACTTAGCTGGGGTAGAACATTTTGGGAACATTTAGTGAGGATGTTTGAAACCTAAATTAACATTATTGAGAATAGGGCATTGCTAGACTACTGTGAGCAGCATGGCAAAGGTGGCAAAGACCAGATGCAGTGTGAGGTTTTTTACCTTTGGCTTGACATGGTGTGGGCCAGGGACAGAAACAACAAAGCTGGAGTCTTGCTGAAAGTGCATATGGAGTCAGCCTTGCTGAGAGAAAGGATGCCATCACATTGCTGAGAACAGCCTAGAAGAGAAGACAGCAGGTTGTCAGAAAGCTATAAACATTGCTAAAAACAAGAAATGGACTTTTAAGACCTTAAATTAGCCCTACAACTGATTCATTGTAGGGGGCAGAGATACTCTATTTTGGTTACTTTCCAATCAGACACATCCAACACCCACAAATTAAAGGAGGATGTTTGTTTTTGCTCACAGTTTGTAGAAGTTTTGGTCTGTAGTCACTAGGCTCCAAAGCAGAAGAGAGGGATGGAAGAGATGTCTTGCTTGTGGCATGGCAGAGGAAGATTTCCAGGCCACCCCACCATCAGCCTTGACTTCCTAAAATCACATTACGCTATAAACACATCGGTCAACTCATCCACTGCTAAGTTTTATTATTCCATGATTCAGTCACCTCCCCAAAGGCCCCTTATGAGTGGATGAGGCTTTAAGGGGACACTTAGATAAAAACTGTAACATTCCGCCCCTGATCTCCAAAAGACTTGTGCCCATCACTTTATGCAAAAGGCAGTTAGTCCATCTCTAAGAGTTACCAACAATTACTAACAGTTTCAGCATTTCTGAAAAGGCCAAGTCAGAACTCTCTTCAAAGGGCTGGGATTTAGCTCAAGTGGTACAAGGACCTGAGTTTAATCCATGGTACCATGCCAAAAAAAAAAAAAAAAAGAGGGCTGAGATTTAGCTCAGTGGTTCTGGTGCCTGCCTCGCAAACGCAAGGTCCTGAATTCAATACAGTGCTGCGTGTGGTGGCTCACGCCTGTCATCCCAGCACTCTGGAGGCAGAGGCAGGAGGATTGCTGAATTCCAGGCTTGCCTGGGCTACATAGCACAGAGCCAGCCTTGAACTACAAAAGCGAGACCCTGTCTCAAAAAAAAAAAAAGTTTCCTCTGAGATTTAACGCAAACTTAGCTACACGTGAGACCCTGTAAAAATAAAAAACAACTTGAGACACATCCATAAAATGATACAGGCTAGGGCCGGAGGGTTAGCTCAGTGGTTACGGCGCCTGCCTCGCAAGCGCAAGAACCTGAGTTCGATCCCCGGTAACCACATATAATGCTGGGCGTGGAGACACGCCCACCAGCAATCAACACCGCATGCCACAGTGCCGGATGTGGTGGCTCACGCCTGTAATCCCAGCACCCAGGAGGCAGAGACAGGAGGATTGCTGAGTTCACGCCGGCTTGCCTGGGCACCATAGTGAGCTCAGGGCCAGCCTGAACTACAACGTGAGACCCTGTCTCAAAAAGCAAAAAAAAAAAAAAAAAAAAGACACGCTAAATATTCTCATTCCAAACGGGAGACATGGGAGGATAGAGAGCAGCGGGAGCAAAGACTGAAACCCAGCAGGGCAAACATTAAATCCTGCAGTTCCATGTCACAGCTGGTATAGCTTGTTCAGTCACCAGAGGATAAAAGAATAAAGAACAATCTGTAGTAATTTATTACTTAAGGAGCCAGGAATTGATCTTTAGCATTCTCCTCACTAAACACCACCTGATGTTAGCTCTGTCATGGCTAAAACCACAGGCTCTGGATTACTTACTATTTATGATTATATGACATAGGGAGGGAGTATGAAGGCAGATGTAAGGAAGAGAACTAAGGTACTCAGCCGGGCATGGTGGCTCATGCCTGTAATCCTAGCACTTAGGAGGGAGAAGCAGGAGAATTGCTGTGAGTTCAAGGGTAGCCTAGTTCAAGGCCAGGCTGAATTACAAAGCCAGGCTCTGTCTCAAAAAAAACTAAAACCAAACTAATGCACTTAATGAGCCAGGCTGTGAAAGGGGAATAACTATGTATACTTGTAAAGGATGCATCACAGTTAAAAGTTCCTATGCTGTTCTGCTAAGGAGCCATCTGTATTATCTTAGCTAACATTTTATCTTAGAATCCTCAGCTGCAGTGTTGCCTTGCTTTAGAGACTTCACAGCCTCACCAATCATTGAGATACCAGTTGTGACCTTTAGTGTAGGAAAGTCCAAACACCAGCTGGAAGGTCAATTGGCAATTCACACTTAGAATGGCTTTTTTTTTTTTTTGAGACAGGGTCTTGCTTTGTAGTTTGGGCTCACTATGTAGCCTAGGCAAGCAGTGAACTCGGAGCAGTCCTCCTGCCTCTCCCTCCCAAGTTCTGACATGACAAGCATGAGCTCCCATGCCCAGCATTGTAGTAGGTGGTATTGATTGCTGGTGAGCATGAGTCACCATGCCTGGTATTGTTTCTGGTTACCAGGATCAATCTTAGGACCTTGAGCTTGCTAAGCAGGTGCTGGAACCACTGAGCTAAATCTCCGGCCCACGACTCAGTCTTAATCAATAACTGAATTTACAAGCCAAATCAATAATACCTTGAAAGTACTCAGTGCACTTTCAAGCTGGTTTCCTATAGTTCCATACATAGCACCTGGAGCAATCTGTGAGATGTGAAATCCAAAGGGCTTGGATGGCCCCATCCCTACGTCACTGCTAGTGGTTGCAGCCTTCGTGGTTTCTTAGACTGACTTTATCACTGCTTGCAGCTTTCCTCAGTTGACCCACATTTCTGGCTTTGCCAACCTTTTGAGGTCTCTATTGCACTTTGCACTTCACTGCCCTTTCAGGGTCATACTGTCTGGCCCCCCAGGCCTTCTCAATCTAGGGTGAAGCCTTCCTGAGTACAACTCTGGGATTCTGCATGTCCCTAAAGCCAGCACCACATAGGTGCTGCCAAGGTCTGCTGCCATCTGGGACAGTAGCTGAGTCCTTTTGAGTCTTCTTGTGATTGTAGGGACCTCTCAGTGCTTGGACTCAATTCCCATTCTTTAGGCTACTGGCATTCTAGAGTGTGGTGCTCTTGGCTCTCTTCCAAGCAGTCTTTGGCCTTTGCAATTTTGAGCCTACAAATAGTAGAGCCATGTTTCTTCATTCTCTTAAGGCATTTTTCCTGTCATCCTGTTCCAGAGTATTTAAGGGCCCCCCCCCCCCGAAGACAGGGTCTTGCTTTGTAATTCAGGCTGGCCCTAAGCTCGCCATGTAGCCCAGGCAAGCCTCAAAATCAGCAGTCCTCCTGCCTCTGCCTCCCGAGTGCTGGGATTATAGGCATGAGCCATCACACCTGTAATTATGATGTGTGGTACTGACTGCTGGTGGGTGTGAGTCACCACAGCCGTACTGTATGTGGTTACCAGGGATTGAACTGGGGAACTTGTGCTTGCTAGGCAGACGTTGGAACCACTGAGCTAAATCTCTGTCCTAAGGGTTTTTTTTTTTTTCTTTTTGTGACAGGGTCTCACTTTGCAGTTCAGGCTGGCCCTGAGCTCACTATGTAGCCCAGGTGAGCCTCAAACGCAGCAATCCTCCTGCCTCTGCCTCCCGAGTGCTGGGATGACAGGGGTGAGCCACCACACCCGGCACTGTGGTATGTGCTATTGATTGCTGGTGGGCGTGAGTCTCCATGCCCAGCATTGTATGTGGTTACCGGGGATCCAACTCAGGACCTTGTCCTTGCGAGGCAGGCGCCGGAACCACGGAGAACCAAATCTCTGGCCCATAAGGGCTTCTTTTTAATACTAATCTTTTCAGCAGCCAGATTTTCTGTTCCATCTTTGGAGGACCCAACTTTATTAGACTTTCCTTTCTGGCCAAACTCAAAACTTTTAAAATCTTTCTGCTGGGCTGCTCTTGATTGACAGTGTAGAGCAGCCTAAAAGTCCCTAACAGTACCCAGGCCACAGCCTGAATGTTTGGCTGTCTTGAAATTTCCTTCACCAGATTGATTAATCTACCACCCTTAAACTCAGTCTCAGGACATGAGCTAAACAGCCACAAATTTTCAGCCAGAGCTTAATACACATGGCCTGGAGTCCAACTGCCAGCAGAATCCTTCCTCACCAAAACCTTCTGAGCCTGGTCTTTCCCTTCTGACTGGATTGCAATCAACATTCTGGTCTGAGCTCTGACCAGAACTCCCCTCAAGCTCAGCTCACAGCATTCTAGGGCTGCTTCTCCAAACCTGTCCAAACTCCAACAACCCAGTTCCTGAGGTTTCTGAACCACATAGTCAGCATCACAGCAATGAGCCTACATCTCAGGCACTGAAGCCTCTTGGTTACTTCCTCATTGCTGACACAAAATAACCAGCACTCACAAACTGAAGGAGGAGAGGTTTATTTTGCTTCATAGTGAGGATTCAGTCAATAGCCCGCTGCGAGATATGATGGCATGGCAGACAAGCAGCCAAGAGGAGATAGTGAACCATTCCAGCCCATGCCCCCACTGACCCACCACTGAATCAGGCTTCACCTCTCAATGTCACATTTAGCTATAAACATACCAGGGAACTGACCCACTCAGTATTATGCATCTGTGATCCAGGCACCTCCCAAATGCTCCACCTATGAGTGCATAAAGCTTATGATTATGACCCATGACTTTGAATTTAAGAATCAGTATTTTTTATTTTATTATTAGTTTTTTTGTTTTGGTTTGGTTTTTTTGAGACATGGTCTCACTATGTAATTCAGACTGACCTTGATTCACTATGTGGCTCCAGCTGGCCTGGAACTCACGATGATCCACCTGCCTCTTGCCTCCCAAGTGTTGGTACAGGTGTGTGCCACCACGCGGGGTCAAGAAGCAGTACATTTCTGAACAACCTGAGATGAAATATGGTAGAAAGAAACATGAACTAAGAACTCCGCTCTTGTACACAGCTTGTTTATGTAAGCAGGTCCCAGGTCATGCAAGGATGTGTGCCAGCACTCTCTTTTGACCCCAGGGAAGGGGTCAGTGTTCACCTGAAAATGCATCTTGGCACAAACTTAGAGCAGTGATATTCTCTGTCCTCTTCCACTACTTGACTCCCTCAGGCTCCAAAAAAATGGAATAGGAGACTGGAATATTCTTTCACTGGGCATGAAAGTCTGGTGCTGTTTCACAAGGAAACATTCAGAATGCGCAGGCCCTTGCTTGTGACTTCACTTCCCATGCGGCTGGTTGTGATCTGGCTTCTGAAGAGAAGTTAGTACAGGGAGTGAACTTTGTGCCCCTACTGTAAGCATTTGACAGGGATGAGTGCACTTGTGTGACCAGATACTGCTGCATCCCTGGCCCCATGTGTTGCACTTGCTTTTAGCAGAAGTTATTTACTTGGGGTGATAACCCTGGTCTTGAAACGACAGGTTACTTACAAGAGGCTCTTTGAAATGCAGACTAAAAAGCATTGACTAAATTTTGAGTATGACCCAAAAAGTAAAAAACCCCAGCCTGCCCCCTTCCTAATCTTGACAATCCAAAAGTTTGTAAGTTACCGCTGAAGGACGTGATGCTGGTAGGTAGTTACCCACTGTGTTTTGCAACCACTGAGCTGCCTCGTATTTGGTTCAGGGGATGGCAAGAGCCAGTCGTGTTTGCACAGGCATTTTTCAGAGCCACTCCATGGCAAGAATGGCAAGTATCTGAAGAGGAGTCAAGCAGGTCACACTAAGAAAATGCAGCTGAGAAAGCTCATTGGTCTGTAGTTCACTGTACAGAAAAAAATAGGCACAAGGCCAGTGTTTCTCAAACACAACTGCATGGAGTATAGAGAATCCAGTAGACCCGGCTGCTTTTATTCACAGACAGCTGTGTTCCCCCTGAGCGAGTGGGCAATGCTAGGAATTTATGGCTTTGCCTTCTGCCCTGGGTCACCTTCGCTCCGTGGCTAAACGCGGTGTGTGTGTGGGGGGGGAGGCATTGGGTGGAAAGCGAGAATAGGTGCGTACGCTTAAGTGAGGCAGCTCCGGCCGGCAGATGGCGCAGAGAAGCTTTTTGACCAAATGCCGGGGGACAGAAAAGGGGGGGGCGGTTAAATTAAATTCACCGCGAACAAGATCTAGTCCTGGGAATTAAAGGATCAGAGCGGACCTGAGCTGCTCACTGTGGGGATGGGGAAGCAGAGAAGATCCCAGGGATAAAGAAGAAATGGAAATTTTTGTCCAGTGTACCTTCTTCCTGCAGCCTCCCCTCCTCCCCAGTCAGTTTAATGCCTGCGGCAGATTGTGTCAGGGCTGGGGAGCTGGGAACAGGGCCTGTCCTTCCGCTCAGCTCTTGGGGAGACCTTCGCCAGTCTTCCCAGCTCCGGGTAGAAGTAGCTCTCGGGCCTGGGTTCTAAGGCGTTGTGAAATCCCACAGTGAGCGGCCGTCTTCCCTACCCACGGGGAAGGTCGTCCCCGCGTGGCCGCGGCGCGGCGCTGTCGCAGACCTCGCCCGGGACAGCCTGGGTTCAGCCGGGCCGGCCAAAGCCTGCGCGCCCCGGGAGGCGCCTTTCCCGACCGTGGGCCTGCTGCGTGGCGCAGCCCCTGGGGGTCTGGGGACGCGCCGGCTTCTTCCGCCCGCGCTCCCACGCTGCCGAGCCGCTGCCCTGAGAAAACGGGTTCCTCAGTCCTTCACGGGTATGAATGGGGGCCCTCGAGGCTCTTACAGTGTCGGGTGCAGGCGGCTCCCCCAAACACCCACGCTTCATAGTACCCCCCACCGGCGCGGTGTGGGTGAGGTGGCACGGGACCCTCTTTTTTTCTCGCCCTCCTGGCCGTCTCCTGGGGCATCGCGGAGTTGAAAGCCTCGGGAGCACCCTGCTTATCCAACTCCAGCCCGCAGCTTCCCCGGGAGAAGCGGCGGGATCCAGCCCTGCGAGCGCTGCGAGGTCCCAACCCCCACCCCGCAGCGGGTCACCGCGCGCCCAGCCCCGGAGCGCTCGCCCTCCCCGCCCCTTCGGACGTCCCGCCCCTGTCGCTGTCGGTCCCCACCCCGCCACCCGCACACACCCGCGGACTCGGGCTGGAGCCGCCCTCGGTGACGGTCGGCGGTCCGGCTCCAGTGCGCGTTCGGGGCTGTCCCGCAGCCTCGGCACCTGTCGGACGGTGTGTCCCGGAATTAGAGCGGGGAGGGTCATGATTTCTCTGCCCGCGCCCCCTGCCACCAACTGGCCGCTGTGTTTGTTCCTGGGGCTCAGTACTCTCGGTGAGTCGAACCCGGGACCTAGAGGGGACTTTGGATGCAGGACGGGTGAGTGCCCTGAGGGAGGATTTGGACGCTAAGGAACTCCTGCCCTCTCCCCATTTCCCTCTGGGCATCACTGCGTGGTGCCGACGTCTCTCCGCCGGGGAAGGGACAGCTCCTACTTCGCGGGAGTAGGGGCGTCTCCGGGCGGGACGCAGACACCTGTGATGAGACTGGAACCGTCCCCCTTCACTCCCTACCCCACTCTGGGCAAGATCCAGGTAGCCACTTCCGAGGTGAGTTAGGGAACCATTCTCCCCCTTCTCCCCAGCCCTGCTAGGCAAAGCTGGATGAGCCGAGGCGATAGATGAGACACTGACTAAAGAGCTTAAGGATTTAACTCCAGCCCCGTCTGTGCCCCCACCCCGCACGCAAGCTGATGCCAAGGTCCCAGGAGAAGCCCCGGACCCGCGGGCTTGACACACGTACTTCACGTCAATTCCCCAGCCCAGTTCCTCCCTCTGGCCCCCTCCTGCTTCCTGCCCTGGAATAATGGGAGGTGCCCCAAAAGCCTGACCGGAAGGTCGTTGGGACAGGAAATGGGGGAAGGGTTCAAAGGCTGAGAGGAACAGAGTTATAACACCCCCCCTTCCAGGCCCACCCCCCCTTTATTCTGCCAAGCGCAAAGGGACAAGGGGATAAAAGGAGAGGAAGGAATCCTCTCTCTCCAAGGGCTGGAGAAGACTCAAAAGCTTCAGGGGGCAGCTAGCTTCAGCGGGAACTGAGGCAGCCCAGTGCTACCTCTGGGGAGAAAAGGACCCATAAGAACAAAGCCCATTATAAGGTGTTCACTTGCTGCCTTCCAGGCTGTTTGCTATTCCCTTTTAGGGGTCCCAGGCTAGGTTTGGGGACCTCAACTTTAACTCATGGGAAGTGGGGACAGGAGGTGGGATATACAGTGAAATTCAGCCAAAGTGATGGCATTTCCTAGTTCCGTCCATGTCTGCTTTGATCTGGTCTGTGCCCGGGTGGTGCTGGGGTGGGCCTACTAGGATTCCCAGACAAACGGGTTTCCTGAGCAGAGCCTGGCCACCAAAGCCTGGAGAGCTTGCTGCGTCTGGGATCCCTGGGCTTCTCAGCTCCGCCTTCCCAACTTCAGCCTCAGCTCCTTTCCCTTCTGAACTCTACCCCAACTCCCCTGTCCTCTCCCGATTGTCGGGTCCCAAGCAAGGAGCAAAACCTGTGTTTAATGTCTGGGCTTCACCTGTGCCTCCTTTGGCAGCCCCAGCTCCAAGCCTCAGCTTGCGTAGTGTCCAGACTTTGTGTTTCCACCACCTACCCTGGGAGTTTCCAGCTGCTGCCCAGGGCTACAGTCTACCCACATGGAGCAGGCACCCGGCTCTGCGAGGCCGGCCCGCATGCTAGTCCCAACTCCAGGCCTCCCTCGCTGGAGTCCTCCTAGGCTGCTCAGTCTGATGCCCCTGGGGCGTGAGAAGCCTGCAGGGGGAGTTTCTCAGAGAAGAGGGAGACTAAAAATAGTAGCCCTGGGGAGCAGACCCATTTCAGCCCTTCCCGGTTCCTCGCTGGTCTCAGGGAGCTAGAATGGTCCTTTCAGGGGCTCCTGTGTCTTTTCACTCGGACCCCACTCCTACCTTAGCGGGACCCAAGACACTGCAGGAGAAAAGGCAGCACGTTTGGAGTCTGTTGAGCAGACTCTCAGGAGCGTGAGAGGGGCAGCCTCCGACTCTCCTCAGTTCTCTGACTGAGTGTGGGACTGGAAGCATCCACCCAGACCCCCCTGTGTCCCTTATGTGTATTTTAAAGCACCTCTCCTCTACTTTTTATAAGTGACCTGGGGTCGGTCCTCGGGGTCAATGGAAGCAGTTTCCTGGTGAGAACGTTTCTGGCCTCAGAGCTGCAGAGGCCTGGGAAAGAGCAAGCCTAGCCCCAAGGCTCCTGATGTGTCCTGCTTTACCGGGATGGCTGCGGGCTAGATCCCCAAGGGGCATCGAGCTCCTTCTGGAATGATTGTTTTTGGCTGCAAGGCCTCCGGTCCAGCGGTCCCACCTTCATTGTCTTCTGTCTTATCACCGGGTGCAAGTTTCCTGGCAGGAAATGAGCAGGGGGACGCTTGGAAGTATAAGGAATGGAGCGGAGGTCTCTAGGACTCAGGAAGGTGGCGGGGGTGGCATGTCCTGGCCGGATGGCTACCGGGCCTAGCCTGCAGCCGGCAGAGACCATGGCCCTCCCTGTTCACCTCCCCAACAGCGCCCACTGCTCTGGGCCAGATCTCGTGGCCGCTGAAGCACAGGGCCTGAGTCCTGCCGAAGGGCTTCCACTTGACCTCCCCGTTCACTGCCTCTCCAGAGGGCACAAGTGGAGTGCCCCAAGCGCTAGCCACCATCGAAACCAGAGCCCGGGTCCATCCCCACGGCATGCCTCCACCAAGGAAGCCTCATTCTTGTAACGGACTGACAACTGCCCTGCCTGTAATTCCCTGTGCCCTGGTGGGATGCACCCAGATCTCCGCCCCAAAGGGCAGTTGAGAACTTTCTGGGCTCCATCCCTTCGCTTTCCCAGGAAGTCGCAGGTCCTCTCAGAGCTGCCTCGCCTCTCCCTGTGGCTTCTCAACCTCTCTGCCCACCAGTCGAAAATTCCGGAGCAAGGAGTCCTGTGGACCCGAACTTTGTCACTCGTTCTCCCTTGCCTCTTTTTTTTTTTTTTTGAGACAGGGTCTTGCTTTTGTAATTCAGGCTGGCACTGAGCTCACTATGTAGCCCAGGCAAGCTTCAAACTCAGCAATCCTCCTGTCTCTGTCTCCCGAGTGCTGGGATGACAGGCGTGAGCCACCACGCTCGGCACTGTGGTATGCGGTATTGATTGTTGGTGGGCGTGAGTCTCCATGCTCAGCATTGTATGTGGTTACTGGGGATTGAACTCAGGACCTTATGCTTGCGAGGCAGGCGCTAGAACCAGAGCTAAATCCCCAGTCCCGTTTAGGCATTTTCAATGCCTTGCTTTAGTCTTAAGCTACATTAACAAAATTAATAAAAAATAAAATTCACAAGATGGGAGAGTATAGAGGGTAAGTATCGGGACTGGCAAGGTTTGTCCTTGCCCTGGACACTGCCCTCTGCTGGCACCCTGCTGGGAACTCACACCTCATTCTGTCTACAGCTTACCCCTCCCGGGCCCAGGTGAAGGTGCACATGCCCGCTGGCATCACCACGTTGCAGGCCATAGAGGGAGCAGATATTGTGCTCCCGACCTGGTACACTCTGGAAGGAGAGAAGTTTTCGCAGAGGCCATGGGAAGTGCCCTTTGTGATGTGGTTCCTGGGGCAGAAAGGGAAGGAGCTGAAGCAGGTGAGGTGACACTATCCAAGGTGGTGGTGAGTGTGGACCGAGCAGGGATGTGAGGAAGAGCCAGCAAGGGCGGGAGGCAGAGAAGGGGGTGCCGAAAGGAATCCAAGGGAACAGCAGGAGTCTTCACAGCTCGTGTTAGTCTTCTCCTCTGAAAGACTTCCCCCAAAGACTTCTCTTTCCCCTGGTTTCCCCTAGAAATCCAGCACACAAAGCACTGTTAAAAGACCTGTGATTCTGTCAGGCGGAACCTGGAGGTCACATGTTTGAGCACATGTGGGGCCATTTAAGAAGACTTTGCCTCACTATAAAAGATGAAAGCAGAACTGGGCATGCAGCTTAGTGTGAAGTCCATGGGTTCAATCCCCCCAGTGTGCTCAGGGAGGCAAAAAACAAAGAAACACATAAAGCAGAGGGACACTGGCATTACCACGTGGACAGGGTGGGGAGGAAGGAAAGAGAAAACTTACAAGTGACATGACTTTTAAAAAATCGAACATGTTTCTTTGCTCAGCATTCTCCATGCTTTTCATGCTTTCAAGGGCAGGCTACTCTTCAGGGTTGATTATCCCATCACCTTGCCCCTTTACTCCTGGAGAGGTTAAGGGCATTTCCTCCCACACCACAAACCTCTCCTTCCTGGGCAAGACTCAAAGACTGCTTTATCCAGAAGCCAATTTTCAGAACCAATGAAGCAATTTTCAGAACTCTCCTTCCGTCTGATGTTCTGGAATATGTGTTCAATAAAGTCATTCTCTTATTTATTTATTTACTTACTTACTTACTTACTGGTACCGGGGATTAAATTCAGCACCTTGTAGTTGCCAGGCACAGGGAGGGTGCCACTGACTACATCCCTGGCCCTGTGTGATCTTTGTAAAATGATGTTTTATACACCTCCTTTATTTCTTCTTTCTTCTATTATGTACTCCTCTAAGCACCCTAGTGGGAAACAAGTAACAGTGGTAGGGGAACCATACCTGGGCACAGAGAGGGGCAGCTGGGGAGAGGGG
>PVIC010050888.1:0-12648 GCA_004025085.1 Thryonomys swinderianus
AAAAAAAAAAAAAAAAAAAAAAAAAAAAAAAAAAAAAAAAAAAAAAAAAAAAAAAAAAAAAAAAAAAAAAAAAAAAAAAAAAAAAAAAAAAAAAAAAAAAAAAAAAAAAAAAAAAAAAAAAAAAAACTGCATGAATCTATGGATGTGAAACATACATAATTTTCTAAAACACCAAAAAGAGTAGAACAATTAGCAGTGGAAAAATCACATCTTTTCCTGGAACAGTTCTTTATCAATACTTAGGATTCACAGAACATATCCCAGTAAAAATAACACAGATACTGTATACTCCTAGCCAGGTGATGTTCTAAACACTTCACATACATTAATCCATTTAACTCTCAGAACTGTGAGATAGGTATTATGCCCATTTGACAGAATGCTGAGGCACCAAGGTGAACTTAGACAAGTAACTTGCACAAGGTCAGCCTCAAAATTGAACTCAAGCTACCTGACTCCAAAGTCTGCAATCTAATCACTAACTCATGTTGTATGTGAGAAAACAAATAGGCAAGATTACACTTTTAGTCAAAATAATGCAGATGTTATTCTTGTACTTTGACCTTGATCTTGACATTTTTTAACTTTGCCTGCCTTTATAGCATCACAAATTGACTACTTAGTAATATAATCTGTCCTGAATAAACTACCATCAGTAAGTACAGAGGTGAATACTGTATTTGACTGACTCTAAGATACCATCAGTCATAAAGAAAGAAAAATTATACTCTATTGTTCTACTTCCGTACCTTTCTTCATATGCAGATTTGCTTCTTTTCTCCTGCCCTTTAAGTTTGTTTTTATTTGTTTTGCTTGTTCAACACTCAAGTAGTGTAATCATTTTTCAAGACATTTTAAATGGTAGGTTAACTGGTATAATAAAGCAAAGAACTCAACTGTCTCTATGACAGTAGGAACAGACAGACAGCTGTGACTAAATATCGGCAGACAGTGATGATCACAGCAAGTCTGCTTACCTGGATGAAGGAACACTTTAATTGCAAAGATCTTATAGTGACAAATAAATATGAAATGATAAAATATGGTATTCAAATATCAACTTCCTAACCTTTTTCATTTGGCCTTGACTTAAAATCAGTTACACTCTCAAATTCCCACTCACCCCTCTCCACTTGTAATAGGCAAAAGCAGACAGTAATGTTTCTAGAATACTCAGGAAAGGAAAATACTCTTCAGTTTCCCTTTTTTAGCATCTCTTGAGTAGAGATGACAACAATGTAAAATTATTTTGTAGTGCTCCAAAAATAATCAATTTGTAATTCAAATCCAAATTCCTCATCTTGCCATTGAAAGCCTACTATCTAATCCTACCCCTAATTCAGTCAACCTTTTTTCCTATTCAATTCTGTACCTCACAAATTCATTCTCCCCTGCTGTGCTAGTCAGCTGTCACTGTGATAAAGTACAGTACATGAGACAATTAACTTATAAGGAGCAAAGGCTGACTTTTGGCTCAGGTTCCAAAGTTTCCCTCCCTGGTCACTTGGCCCTGGGCATATGGCCACTCAGGACTTCACAGCTGAAGCCCAAGACAGGGAACCCTTGCTCACTAGGAAGTAGACACAGGAAGGGACCACGGTTCCACTACTTCTTTCAAGGGCACCTGCAAAGACCTAATTCTTTCTATTACTTAAAGGTTCTACCACCTTCCAAAAGCACCATAGGCTGTAATCAAGCTTTCATCACTTATACTTTTAGTCAACAGACAAGATCCAAACCATACCACACACCTGGGGTGCTATGGTGACATAGGCCTTGAATCCCAGCACTCAGGGTGTCTAAGAAGATAGTCAAACCTGTCTCGAAAAATCTTTAAAAATTATATATTATACATATTATTTAATATATATTATATATATACACAATTTAAAAATAAACTGCAGCCACAATTATATTTTCTTGCTTCAATGAATTAATTGAAATCAAATACTAATAAAATTTAATTGGGTACAAAACAAAAAACAAAACAAACAAAACAAACAAAAGGCTGGGCATGTAGCAAGTTCAATACTCAGGACAAAGACAAAACAAAACAAAAACTCAGTCCTCACTACTCCTTCCTTTTCCTGATCTCCCTGTGAGAACGAATAAGCCTATGGAGGGAGCTGTCATTATCTTCTGTTTCTTTCTATGGCTCTTTAGCCATTTTAAGTATGAAACACTTCCTTTAAATCAAGAATCATACAACATAATACCGAACATGAATTATCACTAGGGAAAAAAAATAATAATAGGGCAGTGGTGACAATGATTATTTTTATTATTTTTGTTTTGTTTTGTTTTGTTTTGAGACAGGGTCTCGCTTTGTAGTTCGGGCTGGCTCTGAGCTCACTATGTAGCCCAAGCAAGCCTCGAACTCAGCAATCCTCCTGTCTCTGCCTCCCAAGTGCTGGGATTACAGGCATGAGCTACCACGCCCGGCTATTATTGTTTTCTTTGTTTTTTTGTTTTTTGGTTTTTTTTTGCTTTTTGAGACAGGGTCTCGCTTTGTAGTTCAGGCTGGCCCTGAGCTCACTATGGTGCCATCCCGGTAACTATTATTGTTTTTTGAAAGGGCTCTTGATATGTAATTCAGCCTGCCCTCAAACTCCCAGTGTCTGTCTTCCTGTCTCAGCCACCAAGGTACTGGGATTACAGGCAGGCTCCCCCACACCAAGGTCAACAACTAACATCTATTGAACACCTGCTGTATGCCAGAAAACTCTGTGCCTTACATACTGTATAATTCCTGTAACAACACTAGATGGTAGGAATTTGTGCAAATTATTAGAAAATTATAATTTACAGAACCTGGCTAGATGTGGTGCACACCTCTGTAACACCAACACCTTGAGAATTTGAGACAGGATAATCCAAAATTTGAGCCCAGCCTGAGCAAATGAGTGATCTGGCAAACTGAATCTCAAGATAAAAAACAAGGAAAGGGCTAGGAATGTAACTCAGTGCCAAGGCCCTTTATTCAACTTCCAGTACTGAAAGAAAAAAAAGGGATTTATAGGGCCTGTTTATCATCAGAAGTTTTAAATTAAAAAATTAAATAAGGAAAGCTAGTAAAAGCATGAATAGAAGTTTCACAAGGATCATACCATACTATTGATACATACACATAACTGCTATCATATGACTCAATCTTACAGATATCTAGATAAACCAAATTATCAACAGTACCTACACCCCAAATCCTAGCAAGCACTAGATACTAAATGCTAATTTTACAATGACAGGGAGACTAAACCCATCATGAGCCCACTGTATTACTAACTTAATGTTCCTCCAGATCTGCACAGGAAACAGATTTAAATATCACTTTTGCTTCCGGGCATGGTGGCTCATGCCTGTAACCCCAGCACTCAGGAGGGCAAAGGCAGGAGGACTGCTATGAGTTTGAGGCTTGCCTGGGGTACATAGTGAGCTCAGGGCCAGCCTGAACTACAAAGTGAGACCCTCCCTGTCTCCAAAAAAAAAAAAAAAATCACCTTTACTCTAAGTACTCCTCTCTATATAAAGTACACACCCAACAGGAGACAAGACAAAGCCTGTGCTGTCACAACCGTGTCAAATAGCTAGCAAGAACCAACTGGTATGCATTTCCTTGGCTAAACTCACAATGCTTTCACAAAACAAAAAGTGTTCTGTTTTCCTGCCCAGAGGCAGTGCATAAAGACACGGACTGACGGCTCCTCCAGAAAGGAACTTTTTTTTTTTTTTTTGGCAGTACTGAGGATCGAACTTGGGCCCCTGTGCATCCAAGGTTGGCACCATACCACTTGAGCTAAATCCCCAGCCATGGAACTTTTTTTTTTTATTAAACAGGTAGTTCAGGCTGACCTTTAACTAGCTGTGTAACCCAGGTTGGCCTCAAACTCCAGGGACTTTCTGTCCAGCCTCCAGGAATACCAGGATCACATCATGACTCAGTGGCTTAAATCTAATCCAGTCCATTTAACAGAATGGGACTTACCCTTTTTTTTTTTTTTTTTTTAAAGAGCGTATGACTTTGTAGTTCGGGGTGGCCCTGAGCTCACTATGTAGCAGCAATTCTCCTGCCTCTGCCTCTTGAGTGCTGGGATTATAGGCATGAGCCACCACACCCAGCCAGAATGGGACTTTCTTAAAGTCACTTCACAATAAAAAATAACCTGTCAAATTTTCCGTAACAAGCAAATCCTACTGTAACAAAATTTACACCACCTCTGATAAAATGAGGCTCTATAGTAATTATTAACCTCTAAAACACCTTAAAGCACTATTCCATTTTTTTTTTTTGAGACAGTGTCACTTTATAGTTCAGGTTGGCCCTGAGCTCACTATATGGCACAGGCTAGCCTGGAACTCACAGCAATCTTCCTGCCTCTGTCTGCCAAGTGCTGAGATTACAGGCATGAACCACCATACCCAGCATTGTGGTATGTGGTACCAGGGATTGAACTCGGGACCTTGCACTTGCAAGGCAGATGCAGGAACCACTGAGATAAATCCCTAGCCCTATTCTATATTCTTTTAATTAGGGATGCTCTTTATATCCCTCTTACACACATTTCATGATCTTAGCTGTCTAGTCTTCACAAAGACTACTCCACATTTTAAACTGAGTAAATCATAAACATTCCTTTACTCCAAAGAAATAGCAAGATGTACCTAATAAAAATCCCTCCAAAGTTAAAGATGTGGCCTTCCAATTTTAAAACTTAGTATACAAAGGGACCAGAGATACAGTTCTGTGGTGTTGTGGCTGCCTAGCAAGTGCAAGTTCCTGAGTTTGATTCCCAGTGCCAGAAAAAAAAATTTAAGTATACCAGGAATGGGGAGGTATGTCTATGAAAATATGTAGCATCAGCTCCAGAAACTCTGTCTCAGTAATAGTTTTGTAACAATGCACTATGAGACTATTAACTTCCCCCACCTCTGAAACGAAGGAATGAGCCACAAAATTTTGCTCACACTATTTTTTCAGTTTTCCTCCCAGCTACAACTCCACATTGGTCCAATTTATTCTTGGGGGGAAAAATAACCTAACATAGTCATAATAGCAGGACTTGTTAAAAATGACAGACATCTTTTTGAACACAGAACAAGGGTTCCCTCACATGGCCACTTGGCAATCTGTGTGAATGATGCCAAAGTCAGTACATGATAAAAATATTTTAGAATTTAGCTGCTCTTCTATGGTATAGAAGAATTTAAACTGGAACTTAAGCAAAAAATGAACTAACCATTATTGACTGTAAAACATTTTTATTAATACATGTTAGCAGTCCATAATGGTTACACTCTGCTTGGTGTGGCAACATATACCGGTGTTCTCAGAACTCACAGGAGTCTGAGACCAACCTGGGTACATGTGAGTGAGTTCAAGGCCAGTCTGAATTATTTAGATCCAGTCTCAAAATATCCAAAAAAACAGGGATTCCACTCCAAGAGTGGAGTTGGTAGAGTACACAACACAGCTTAATTCTTCCTTCGCCCCTTCAGTCTGTGCCCTCCCCATCCCTCCATCTCTTGATTCTCTTCCTAAGAGTCCCCTCCCTACTTCCTATCTTTTGCCTTTTTTTTTTTAAATGTGGGGTTTCTCACATAAGAGAAACTACATGATATTTAGGGGTGTCTGACTTTCTTCATTTTAAAAAAATTTTTACCTCAGGGCAAGGGATTTAGCTCAGTGGTTCCAGCACATGCCTCACAAGCATGAGGTCACATATTTGATCCCCAGTAAAAAAATTACCTCTTTTTCACACCCACTAAGAAATGCCAACACTATAAAAAGATGTATCAATTGAAAAGGAAATCTCCCTTTCTTTTCCTCCCAGTTTTATTTTCCAAAAGTCCCACTATTAATAGTTTCTGACATACCTTTCCAGAAATCATCTATGCCCATGAGTATATTGTTCTATACTACTATACATATTGCTCCAGACCTTGCTTCTTTCTTGCTTTACAATACATTAAGGCTATTTTTTCTTCATTTCTTTGAGTACATGCCTCAGTTAAATATGAGAAATGAGGCTAGGATGTCACAATATCTATATGGAATGCATCTCCTAAAACTAAGGAAAACCCATTGTCAGTAATACACTGCTAGAGCTAACTGACACCTGAGAAAGGTGAGAAAGTTTACATGCTCAAAAATAAGCCTCTGAAATAAACAGAAACTTCTATTCTCAGATGAAGTAGATCAGCAAACAAATATATGAAAAAATGTTCAACACCAAAACATCACTGAGATTCCATCTCACTCTACAAAGAATGGCTGTTATCTAGAAATCAACCAGTAACAAATGCTGGAGAAAAAAAGAACCCTTCCTTGTTGGTGGGAGTGTAGACTAGTGAACCAGTGTGGAAATCAGGGCAGATTCCACAAAAACCTAAAACTACAAGTTCCATTTGACCCAAATATTCCCCTTCTTGGTATCTGCATCATACCACAGTGATATATGCACACTCATGTTTACAGCAACACACTTTGTAATAGCTAAATCTTAGAAACAGTCTAGATGCCCATGAATGGATGAATAGATAAGAAAATATGACATTTATATTTAATAGAATACTACTCAGCCACAAGGAAGGATAAGATTGAGACATTTCCAGGTAAGTAGATACACCTTGAGACCACATTCTTCAGTGAGATAAATCAGACACACATATTTAAACATTTCATTGTTTTGCTGGTGTGAGAAACCAGAAGTGTAAATAAGGACCAAAATGTAAAAGAGATATTGGGAAATAGGAAGAAAATGTTCAAATGCAGAGGGGCACTAAGCAGGGAGGAGGAGGAAAGGAATGAAGGGACAAGAGGAAAAAAGAAAAATGGAAACAAAGCTTTTGTAAATAAGGAGTAGAAGAGGAGTGAAGACTGAGAAGAGAAATGGGAAAAAAAAGGAAGTTATATCATGTACAGGTCAAAGTTCTCCTCAACCAGTGCTATTATCATGTACATCTAATATGTACCAATAAGTTTCGCTTCAAAAAAATAAATCTAACAACAAAATTTTGATATTATTGGTGGGTTTCAGCATGGAGTTTCTATTTTGATAAACATGGACCAGAAAAGTGATACAGTCCGGCATGATGAAAGGTTCTAAAGGTCAGGTGATTTCAGGCTGTATCTGATGAACAATGAATAATTATACAGGTTCCTCAGCAGGAAAAAGATAAAGGGGATGGGTATATTTAACTAGACTGAATGGGAACACTGGTGCAAAGGTGGAATGCTACCAGAGGAAAAAAGCTTAACTATGTGTAACCAGGCTACTGAATACATTGGTTGTGATGAAAGTGGCAAGATGCTAGGAGGGAAAACAGAAAGATAGAATATACTTTGAACAGCTCAAAGATGAAAGAGATAAAGCTTAGTCAAATATTTACAAATGGATGTCTAAGAGCACTCAATTGCAATGACATAAGAGGAAACCAGCATGAAAAGCAAACAATATAATACTCCACACTACAAAATGAAGAAAAACACAAAACACTTTGGTCCATGCAGAAAAACATTTGACAACATCTCACAACCATTCATGATTTTAAAAAAATTTAGAGGACTGGGGATATAGCCCAGTGGTTCCAGTGGTTCCGGCATCTGCCTAGCGAGCTCAAGGTCCCAAGTTCGTTCTCTGGTAACCACACACCACAATGCCACCCACGGTGGCTCACGCATGTAATCCCATCACTAGGGAGGCAGAGGAAGGAGGACTGCTATGAGTTCAAGGCTAACTTGGGCTACTTAGTGAGTTCAGGGCCAGCCTGAACTGCAAAGCGAGTCCCTGTCTCAAATAACTAAGAAAAAAAAAAAAATTTAGAAAACTAGGAACAGAAGGAAATCAACTAACATAATATTATGCTTTTAAAAACTCAGTGAAGTGAGTGTGATGGTCCACATCTATAATCGCAGCATTTTAGGAGGACAAAATAAGAAGAATCTCAAATCTGAGCCCACCTTGGGTAATTGCACGACTGAGACCCTGTTTCAAACTTTAATAAAGGGCTTGAGATGAAGCTCAGTGGGAAGGCCTTGTGTTCAATCTCTAGTACAAATAAAATAAATAAATACACACACACACACAGACCTCACAGATAATATCATATTCAATAGTCAAAAGGTGAAAGCTCTGCCTCTAAAACCAGGAACAAGAACAAAATACCCACTCAAACAATGCTATTCAATATTTTACCAGAAATTCTAGCCAGAGTAATTAGACAAGAAATAGAAATAAATTTTCAAATTGGAAATAAAAAGTGAAATTATTGACTGATGACATGATCTTACATATAGAAAATCTCAATGACCCCACAAAAAAGTTGCAAGACCTAATAAAGTCATCAAAGTTGCAGGATATAAAATCAACATGGAAAAACCAACTGTTTCTATACAGCAACAATGAACAACCAACTGGAAATTAACACAAAAATTTCATTTATAGGCATCAAAAAGAGTAAAATATCATGGAATACATTTAGCCAATAAAGTAAAAGATTTGTACAGTGAAAAACCACAAAATATTCCTGAAAGAGTGAAAACTTAAATAATTGAGAGACATCCACGTTCATGGATTAAAAAACTGTGCTATCCAAAGAAACAGAACCAATAGGAGATATACATATATACGACAGATTTATTATAAGGAATTGGTTCATAACTATAGAAGCTGAGAAGTCCCAAGGTCTGCAGTAAACAAGCTGGTGATCCTGAGACAGGGGTACAGTTTTAATCTAAGTTTGAGGCCCCCAAAACAAGAAAATCGGAGGTGTAAGTTTCAGTCCAAGTCTAAAGGGTTGAGAACCAGCAAAACCAACAAATACACGTTCTGGTCTGACTGTAAAGGCCTGAAAACAATGACAACTACTGGTCCTGTGCAATGGCAGAAGACTGAAGTCCCAGCTCAGCTGATAAAGGTTCTTTTATCAGCCTTTTCATTCTAATTCAGTCTTCAAGTGACTGAATGAGGTCCACTCACATTAGGGAGGCCAATCTACTCCTCTCAGTCTGCAGTTTGAATCACATCCAAAACATCTTCACAGACACACAGACATCTGACCAAATATCTGAGCACCCTGTGACCAAATCAAATCAGCATGAAATACTGACCACTGTAAAAACTTACTATGACAACACTACCAAAATGATCTATAAGTTCAATGCAACCCTTATCAAATTCCAATGGTCTTTTCTGCAGAAAGGGAAACTCTTTTCCTTAAATTCACATAGTATTTCAAGGGGTCCTACAGAGCCAGAAAAGTATAAGAACAACAAAGAGGACTCACACTTCCCAGGTTCAAAATTTATTACAAAGCTACAGTACTCATAATAACACAGTATGGCATGAGGCTACAATACAGACCAATGGAATAGAGCCAAGAACTCAGACTAACTACTCACTCATCTGCAGTCAGTTGACTTCGGACAAAGGGGCCACTATATTATTTGGTAAGGAAAATATAGATTCTTTAACAAACTGCCAGGGAAACTTGCAGAGATCTATAAGCAAAAGAAGGGCACTAAACTATCTCACACCACCTGTATAAGTTAACTCAAACGGGGTGTAGCTTAGAAGTACAGAGTTTACCTAGCACACACAAAGCCCTGTGTTTAAATCCCAGAAAAAGGAGATTAAAAAGCCAACTAAATCCAACTTAAACAACTGTGTGCATCCAAGGACAATATTAAGAATGTGAGGGCCAGGAATTTAGCTCAGTGGTTTCAGCATTTACCTTGCAAGTACAAGATCTGGAGTTCAGTTCCAGTAACCACAAACCACAATGACAGGCCCATAATCCCAGCAACCAGTACCACACACCACAATGCTGTAGCTTGGTGACTCAAGCTACACCTGTAATCCCAGCACTCAGAAGGCAGAGGCAGGAGGATTGCTGTGAGTTCAAGGCTAGCCTGGGCTACATAATAAGTTCAGGCCCAGCCTGAACTACTAACCAAAACACTGTCTCAAAAAAAAGAATGTGAAATGACAACCTTTAAGATAGAAAAAATGTTTTAAAATCATGTATCTAAAAAGTGTCAGTTACCATCTAGATTATGTGAAGATTCTTACACCCAAAAACAATTTGATGGTACATACCTGTAATCCCAGCACTCCTGGAATTAGAGGCTGAGGCAGGAGGATTGTAATTTTGAGCTCTGCCTGGACAACTTAGTACGAATATGCTTCAAAAAGGACTGTGGGCTGGAGATTTAGCTCAGTGGTTCCGGCACCTGCCTCACAAGCGCAAGGTCCTGAGTTCGATCCCCAATCCCCAGTAACCACATACAATGCTGGGTGTGGTGACTCACACCCACCAGTAATCAATACCACATACAACAGTGCTGGGCATGGTGGTTCACACCTATAATCCCAGCACTCGGGAGGCAGTGACAGGAGGACTGCTGAGTTCAAGGCTTGCCTGGGCTACATAGTGAGCCCAACTCAAAAATGAGAAAATAAATATTTTTCCAAAGACATACGAATTGTCAATTAGATAATGAAAAACCAGTGTGGTAGGCACACTTGTAATCCCAGCACCCAAAAGGCTGAGGCAGATAGATTGCCACAAGTATAAGGGCACCTTGGGTTACATAGTTAGTTCAAGACTATCCTGCACTACAAAGCAAGACCCTGTCTCAAAAAAAAAAAAAAAAGGCAGGGTTAGGGATTTAGCTCAAGTAGTACCGCACCTACCTTGGAAGTACAAGGGACCCAAGTTCGATCTCCAGTACCACCAAAAAAAAAGAAAAGGCAAAGCTTGAAAATATGCTTAAAAACAATCAAAAAAGAAAGTCAAATAAAAATCACACAGGGATGTACAGAAACTAGAGCCTTATGCCCTACTGGTGAGAATGTAAAATGGTGCAGCTGCTGTGGAAAATAATTTGGCAGTTCCTCCAAAAGTTAAACATAGAGTTATCATATGTCTCAGCAATTCCACTTTAGCCAAAAGGTGAAAATAACTCAAATGCCTATCAGACAAAGAACGAAAAAAAATCTGATAGAGTCATTCCTGTGTATCAGAAGACCACTGGTTTCAACACTTCTGTAAATAGCAAAATCTGATGATGTGCAAGTCTCTCTTGTAACATTTACATACAACCTACGTACACCTCTGTATACTCTAAATCACTACCACACTTATGATACTTAATACAATATAAGGCAGAATCCAAGCTTCTGATAGTCTACAACCAAGAGTAAAACAACTCCCTAAATCTATTACTGTGATTCTGCAATATGAAAGCAATGATGTACTAGCTGCTCAAGTATGCAATTCTGTTTGCTTGTTTTGTTTTGTTTTGTTTTGAGACAGGGTCTCACTTTGCAGTTCAGGCTGACCCTGAGGTCACAATGTAGCCCACGCTAGTTTTGAACTCACAGCAACCCTCCTGTCTCTCCCTTCTGAGTGCTGGGTTTATAGGAGTGAACCACCATGCCTGGCACTGTGGTGTGTGGTTACCAGATCAAACTCAGAAGCTTGCACTTGCCAGGCAGATGCCAGAACCACTGAGCTAAATCCCCAGCCCCCACTCTTAGCTTGTTTTTGAAGCAGGATCTCACTGTATAGCCCAAGTTGGTCTTAAACTCACTCTGTAGCCCAGGCTGACTTTGAATTTACAGTGATTCTCCTGCTCAGTCTTCTAAATGCTGGGACTACAGGCCTGTGCTGCCATCTCTCTCTCTCTCTCTCTCTCTCATACACACACACACACACACACACACACACACACACGTGTATATACTTTGACTAAAGTGGAATATACAAGTACTATGGTACGTCTGCCTGTAAAGAGACTATAACAGTAATTTTAAAATATGCTTTGTTGATGTTTAGCCAGGCACGGTAGCATGTCTGTAATCCTAGCACTCAGGAGGCTGGGCCCACAGATTACTGAGTTCAAACCCAGTGAGTTAAACACCAACCTGAACCAGAGCAAAACACTGTCTCAAAAAACACTTACAAATATATATAAACACATACATATATGTATATATGAATTGATATATTCTTTAGTCATTTTTAGGAAAAAGCAGAATAATGGATGAGGATAACAAAATAAAATTCCAAAGCAAGTATCAAGAAAAAATGGTAACAAGAGGTCAGAAAAACATGATTTGTATATAAAATGTACCAATAGAGAGGCCAGAGATTTAGCTCAGTGGTTCCAGCGCCTGCCTCTCAAGCACAAGGTCCTGAGTTCAATCCTTGGTAACCACATACAATGCTGGGCGTGGTCTCATGCCCACCAGCAATCAATACCACATACCACAGTGCCAGGCATGGTGGCTCATGCCTGTAATCCCAGCACTCGGGAGGCAGAGGCAGGAAGATTGCTGAGTTCCAGGCTTGCCTGGGCTACATAGTGAGCTCAGGGCCAGCCTGAACTACAAAGCAAGACCCTGTCTCAAAAAAAAAAAAAAAAAGTACCAATAAAGAGCTCAAATTTTTGGAGTATTACTCTGCCATAAAGAATGACAAGATCGATCCATTTAGGTGCAAATGGAGACATCTGGAGGATATACTAATAAGTGAAGTCAATAGATCACAGATAGACAATTCCCGGATCTTCTCTTTGGCATGAACACCTGTAGATGCAAATGAGTTCTAGAAAGTAGGACAGCTTTTATAGAGTGGAATATTTCTATA
>PVIC010050889.1:0-12647 GCA_004025085.1 Thryonomys swinderianus
ACAATATTGTATAGACAAGAAAGACACCTAATTCAAAAAGAAGTCAATAGACTGAAAGTAAAAGGGTGGAAACAATTCTCCATGTGACAGGAAACCTCAAAAAAAGCAGGACTGACTATCTTATTTCCAGACAAAGTAGTTTTCAAACCAAAGCTAACTAAGAGATGAAGAAGGACACTACATCTGTGTACAGGGAATGATCTAAAAGGAAGACATGACATTCATAATTTTTTATGCATCAAATTCTAGTGCACCAATTACATAAAACAAATACTAATGGACACAAAATGCCAGATAAGCACTAATACAATAGTGGTAGAGGCCCTCAGTACCCCACTGACATAAATAGATCAACTGGACAAAAAAATCAATAATAAAAATACTTGATCTGAATTAAACTTTTGAACAAATGGACTTAATAGAGGTCTACCAAGTATTTCACCCAAGAAAGTCAGAATATCCATTATTCTCAGCTGCTCATGGGTCATTCTCCAAAATAGACCACATCTAGTTCATAGAACATGTTTAAGTAAATGCAAAGGAATTGAAGCAATCCTTTGTATACCGTCAGACAACAGTGCCTTGAAATTGGAGATAAACAGCAAGAGAAATTCTAAGAACCTCACAAACATATGGAAATTGAATAACACTCTGCTGAAAAGCCAGTGGTCACAAAAGAAATTGAAGAAATTAAACAGTTTCTACAATTAAATGATAATGCTAGTAAAACATACAGGAATTTATGGGACACAATGAAAGCAGTTCTAAAAGAGAACTTTATAGCACTGAATGCTAATACTAGGAAAATGGAGCTAGCTCAGTAAACAACCTAAGGCTGAACCTCAAGCTACTAGAAAAAGAGAAGCAAGACAACCCCAAAGCTCATACAAGGGGGCAATTATAAGGATTAGAGCAAAAATTAATGCAATGGAAACTAAGAGAACAACCTAAAAATCCCCAACAAATCAAAGAGTTGGCTCTTTGAAAGGATAAACAAAACTGTAAAATCTTAGCCAACCTTATCAAGAAAAGGAAGGAAAAGGCTCAAATCCGTGCAATCAGGAATGAGAAGGGGGAAGTCACCACAGATCCAGCAGAAATTTACAGCAAAATAACGACTTACTTTGAGAACTGGCACTTCAATAAGATGGAAAACACAGAAGAGATGGATAGATTCCTAGACACATATGAACTTCCAAAGTTGAATGAAGAAGATTTAAAAATACTAGACACCCCAATATCAATATGAAAAATTGAAAATATAGTTAATAACCTACACACAAAAAAAGCTTGGGTCCTGATGGCTTTACTGCTGAATTCTACAAGATTTTAGAGAAGAGCTAATGCCACGACTCCTCAGACTCTTTAATGAAATTGAAAGAGAACTAATACTTCCAATTCATTCCTGGAAGCAACCATTACCTTGGTTCCAAAAGCAGAGAAAGATTCAACCAGAAAAGAGAACTACAGGTCAATTTCCCTAATGAGCATAGATGGAAAAATCCTCAATAAGATAATGAAAAAACAGAATACAGAGGATCATCAAAAAGATCACACACCCTGACAGAATTTCATTGACCCCAGGGATGCAAGGATGGTTCAACACAATAAATTGATAGAAACAATACATTACATTCACAAAGACTCAAGAACAAAAACCAAGTGGTTATTTAATTAGATGCAGAAAATCACTTAACAAAATCCAACACATATTCATGATTAAAACCCTGCACAAAACTGGAATGGAGAGCCTTTATCTCAAACTGATAAAAGACATTTGTGGGAAACCAACAGCCAGGATCATACTAAATGGTCAAAACCTGAAACCTTTCATGCTAAGATCAGGAGCAAGAGAAGGATGTTGACTATCAATACTCCAGATTAATATAGTTTTGAAAACATTAGCCACACCAATTAGTCTGGAGAAAGAAATAAAAGGAATAAAGTTAGGAAAAGAAGAAGTTAAACTGTCAGTATTTGCTGATGACACGGTACTCTATAGAAGATCCTAAAAGTTCAACTAGACTTATTTGCCAGGTTTAGTAGCATAAAAGTCAGTACTCAAGAATCAATAGCCTTTGTATACAGGAGCAATAGACTCCTTGAAAGAGAAATCAGGGAATCAACTCCTTTCACAATAGCATAAGAAATGAAATATCTATGACTCAATCTAATAAATGAGGTGAAACACCTCTAATATGAAAACTACAGCACTCTGAAGAGGGAGATTGAAGAGGATATCAGAAAATGGAAAGACATCCCTTGTTGCATTCTTTGATATTAGAAGAACCAATATCATCAAAATGGCTATAGTGCAAACTATTATACAGATTCAATGCAATCCTGTTTGAAATCCATAAGCATATTTCACAGAGCTAGAGAAAATACTCTAAAGGCTCATCTGGACCCACAAGAGACCTAGAATAGCAAAAGCAATTCTAGCCAACAAGTATCCAGCAGGGTTTATCACACCCCTAACTTGAAACTGTACTACAAAGCCACTGTGATAAAACCAGCATGGTACTGGCAAAGAAAGAGGCCCGAGGGTCAGTGCAGCAGACTACAGGATCCAGAAACGACTCCTGAAATACTAAGCCACCTCACCTTTGACAAAAGAGCCAAGCACCTTCAATAGAGAAAAGACAACCCCTTTAACATATACTGCTGCTAAAATTGGGTTTCAACCTGTTGAGGACTAAAGCTAGGTCCATGTTTTCCACTGTGCACTAAAATAAAATAAAAATTGATTAAATTCCTAAATATTAAAACAGAAACACTAAATCTTTCATGTTAAGATCAGGAACAAATCAAGGATGTTGATATCAACATTCCAGTTTAATATAGTTTTGTAAATATTAGTCACACCAATTAGACAAAAGAAAGAGATAAAAGGAATACATACAGGTAAGAAAGAAGTTGAACTGTCATTATTTGCTGATAACATCATACTCTCTATAAAAGATCCTAAAAACTCAGCTAAAAGACTGCTAGATTACCAGATTTAGTAGCATAGTGTATGTTAGAACTGTCAGAGACATTGGTATAAGGAAACACTTTATGAAAAAACCTTAGCAGTATGGTAACTACCAGCAAGAATCAATAGTTTAGATCCCATCTTGTTTAAAAGATTCTGCATAGCAAGAGAAACCACCAACAGAGTGAAAAGACAACCTACAATATGGGAAAAAATTTTTTTAATTGAATTCTTTATTGGTACAATTTATATACATCTCAAAATCACATATAACATTGGGAAATTTGTACCAGTATATGACACAAGTTTAGTTCTCATTTTTACCCATATTCCTACCCACCCACCCCTCCTCCCCCCTTTATACATGCTCTTTTATTTTCTTTCTGTATCATCTTTATTCCTTCCCCTCATCACATTCCCACACCAAGTTTCCTATAGAAATATTCCACTCTATAAAAGCTGTCCTACTTTCTAGAACTCATTTGCATCTACAGGTAGGGGCCTTCGATAGCTCAGTTGGTAGAGTGGAGGACTGTAGCGGATCTACTGTGGTAATGGGAAAAATTTTGACCAGCTGTTTCTCAGGCAAAGGGCTACTATCAAAAGTATATAAAGAATTTTTAAAAAATAAGCCCTCCTGTATTTAAAGACCCAATCCAAAATTGGACTTCTGAAATAAACATTTTTCAGATAAAGAAGTAAGGGAAGCTAAGAAACATGAAGAAATGATTAGCATCATTGGTATTTGAGAGATGCAGATGAAAAGAAGATGAGAGTCCAGCTCACTCTGCAAAGAATGGCTACTATCATGAAATCAACCAACAGCAAATGCTGGTGGGTCTTTGGGCAGAAAGGAACCCTTCTCCACTGTTGGTGGTAAAGTAGACTAGTGAATCCATTATAGAGGTCAGTGTGGAGATTCCTTGAGAAAGTAGAACTCGAGATCCCATTTGACACTGCTATTCCCCAGCTATGTATATACACGGAAGAATTAAAAGAATCATATAACAGTGATATATGCACACCTATGTTTTTATCGGCTCAGTTTGTAATAGTTAAATCTTGGAAACAGCCCAAATGCCCATCAATGGAAAACTGGATAAAGATGTAGAAAATGAAGCATTACTCAGCAATAAAGACTGATAAATTTGAGTCATTTCTACCCAAATGGATATACCTTGAGCACATGCTTACAAGTGAAATTAATAGGACACAGATGTGTAAATGCCATATCTTTTCTCTAGTTTGAAAAACTGAAAGTGTACATGCATTCCAAAATGTTTGACAGGTAGTGTTAAATAAGAAGAAAATGTGCAAAAGGAAAAGAGCAAGGGCGGGTAGGGGAAAATAAAGAAGGGAAAGTAAAAAAGTTGATAAGATAAAAAAGGAAACAAAGCTTGTGTATGTAGAGGTAGGGGTTTTAGGTAGGGCAGGAGAATGGGGAAAATGAGAATCAAGATGTGTCATGTACTGGTATAACTAACTTCTCATTGTTCATTGTGATCATAATCTATGCATAAATATACTAATAAAATCAATTTAAAAATCACTTTTTCCATGATCTCTTCTGTAACCCTTAGTTCCTTGGCTTCCTTCATCTTCAAGCCAGAACCACAGCATCTTCAAACCTCTTTCACTGACTCTTTCCCAGATTCTTCTATCTCCACATCTGTTTCTCCCTTTTTCCAATTCTCTTGGCACTATCTTTTGAGGACCCTTTGATTACATTGAAACTAGCTGTGTAATCCATGAAGTTTCTCTATCCAGAAATTTTTAGCTTAATCATTTCTCTGAAATACTTTTTTTTTAAAAAAATTGAATTCTTTATTGGTACAATTTATATACATTTCACAATCACACATAACATTGGGGAATTTGTACCAATATATGACACAGTCAGTTCTCATTTTTACCCATATCTCCACCCACCCATGCTTCCCCACCCCCTATATAAACGCTCTTTTATTTTCTTTCATAATCATATTTATTCCTTTCCTACATTACATCCCCACACCAAATTTCCCATTCTACAAAGACTGTCATACTTTCTAGAGCTCATTTGCAGTAAATCAGATACATGAATATTGCATTATCTCCCTGATGTGAGAACTGAAAATGCAAATAAGAATCAAAGTACAAAATAAATATTGTGAAATAGGAATACATTTTTCAAAAACTTTATGACTGTGAATGATCTTTTCTGTTGATACTTTTTGGTAATATTATGCTATTGCATAGAAAGAAGACAAAGGTTAGACCTACACTGCTCAGTGGAGTATGGGCCAACTGTATCACCCTCATTTGTCAGAGACTCAAGTTTGGAAAGTTTTCCTGGTAACTCTTAAGTACGCTAAAGATGGGAAAAGCTGTGGTGCATGAACTTGTTTCAGGTTTCTTTCTGTAGGTTGTTGGTGTGGGGTGTTAAAATATTTTCTTCTTAATTTCCAAGGAGTAGTTTTCCTAATATATATGTATGATCTTAGATTCTCCATTCAGTAGATATAACAAGGACCCATTTAAAAAAAACACACAGAAATAAGCAACTCTGTGTTCTATGGCCTGAGATAATGTCAGAGCATGTAGGAGGCTCCAAATGTTTGTCTGAAAAAGAAACCCTTTTGCGTTGAGCGCAGCCCAAATACACTGAGGCACAGGCTGCTCCTTCAGCATAAGAAATTATGTTGAATGTGGAACTAGCCAATAGCCAGATAAAAGTGGGATTGGGACAAAGCAGAACTTCTTAACCTTATGTGCAGACACTTTATAGTCTAAAAAATAAATCGATAGCAGCATTTTTGCTTAAATTTCTTCTATTATAAACATTGTTAATAACCAAAAATATTTACTTATCAACTAGAAAAATAAAACAAGTTAAAACACATAGGCAAAATGGTAAAACAACACAAAACAGTATTTCAGATAAACATAACAGAGGTTGGTTTTTTAAAAATTTTCTCTTTACTGGGACATTGTATATATACATCATATCATGATTGCACTTGATATTGGGAGTTTGAGAATATCTGAGATCGAACAAATTATAAGCTACAGATATTTATTTGGTTCATGGATTGAGAAGCTGTGAAATCAAAGATCAAGAATTCAGAAGTGGTGAAGCACTCCATGCTGAGTCATGGTGACAGAGAAGGAAGCAAGCCCATAGAAGACAAATACAAGGGGTCTGCAAGAGGAGGACCAACTTATACCAATCAGGATAACTAAGAGACTCCCACAGTAATGACGCCGATCCTTTTATAGCTTAATTATCTTTTAAAGGTCTCATTTCTTAATGGTGTCACAATGGCAATTAAATTTCATTGTTTTGGAGGATACATTCAAGCCATAGCAGGCAATGACAGCTACAGTATGCATAACTTTTAGCCTAGAATATATATAATATCGTGGGCTTTAAATTGACTCAATTCTCTACTCAAAATACACTGTAAGATCACTTGGTAATTTATGCCCATATTTTTTTATTCATTTTATGTAATAAGGCAGTGGAATATCAACATCATGATCTAAAATATAAACGCAAATTCTGACACTGAGTTATAGACTAAACGCCAATAAAAGAAGATGCTTATCTAGACTTCCAAAGAGACATAATATTTTTCAATCATGTTACAGTAAAAATTTAGTATGTTACTGAACTAGAAAATCTGCAGACATCCCATAAACATAATGAATGAACACATTGGCCTATTCCCAGAAAGTTATCAACCCACCCAGAAAAAATAGATGGAAGATTAGGAAGAATCTCAGCCAAAAACTAGTGAAGGAAAATTTCTTCTTATAGGAATATTTCAAACAATGAATAAAATAAAAATGATAAAATGTGGAATGTTATAAATCCATAAGAATTCTCGGATAATATTAATTAAAACGTTGACATATAAGAGATACAATCCAAGGTTGTGCCCCAAGTATACTTCAAAGGGACTAAACAGTATAATCTAACATATCTGTGTAGCTAATTTACAAGAAACACTGGGACAGAGCAACATGTTAAATGATATTATGAGAATGTAGTTAGTAAAAACATGACAGAAATATTCTATAAAATTCCCCAGATCCTGCAACAAATCTATTATAAAAAAGACAAAAAAACAGGTAAAGGGAAAAATCATAGACCAAAGGGATTTCTGCATTATGTCAAAATTTGTATCCTATTGAAACAAAAATAACTCAGAATTCATAATTTCATAGATGTATTAATAGCATGTATAGAGATTAAGATTTTAAATTATCTTTAATTATCTTTATTTTGTATATATATATACAAATATATATGTCAAAGCATGTATATATATATACGTACATACACACACACACACGCACACACACACACACACACACACATATATATATATATATATATACCTTAAAATATTATAAAACAAAAATTTAGGTGACTTGGACTGGCTTCAGATTGTTAGTTAATTTTATGTGTCAACTTAGGTAAATCATAAACTAGTTTTTGGTTAATGACCAGTGCAGATACTGCTATGAAGATATTATTATAAGTGATTGACTGAAATCAATCATGCTTAATATTAAAAAAGTGAGGGCGGGATCGCCACTCTGCTGATTAGCAGGGATAACTCATTACAAGGGCTACAGAAAGAAAGCAAGGTCAGAAGTCCTCAGAAGTAAATACATCAATCAATACATATGTGGTTTTCCATTGTTTTTAACAAGGGCTCTGAATCACTATAAACAAGGATTTATGAAATGCCTTGTACACAATGTTTCATCTGTGCAACTCCAAGGGGTACAAATTGCATTAATCACCAAGTATGAAAAGCTGAGGCTATTCAACATGTTGTTTTTCTTATTTCACTTAACATTATTCTCAAGTTGCATCCAGTTGCTTATGAATTCCTCAAGCTTATCTTTCTTTATAGCAGGCTGGTACTCCACTGTGTATAAACACTTTCTTTATCCATTCATCTGTTGATGAACTTTGTTCTATTTTCAAGATCTAGTTAGGCACACAAACTAGAACATCTCGTGATTTCTCCTTTATGAGAAACATTATATTAAAGAGCAACATAGAAAATAGACAAAGTAGGATGTGGGGAAAAAAGTTCACATAATTCCATAACGTATTTATTCCTTGGTTTCAAAAATATTTTAGCATATATGCTAATTTGTTTAATTTATACTACTAGATTCTCTTTGTTAATTAAAAGAAAGTTTTATCCGATTTGTTTCTTCTTTCTAAGAGAGTCTTTTTCAGTCTATGACATGCACTAGTCTGATTAATGCTTTGATAATTTTTTAAATTGAATTCTTTTTTTTTTTTTTTTTTGAGACAGGGTCTCGCTTTGTAGTTCAGGCTGGCTCTGAGCTCACTATGTAGTCCAGGCAAGCCTCGAACTCAGCAATCCTCCTGCCTCTGCCTCCCAAGTGCTGGGATTACAGGCGTGAGCCACCACGCCCGGCACTGTGGTATGTGGTATTGATTGCTGGTGGGCGTGAGTCTCCACTCCCAGTATTGTATGTGGTTACCGGGGATCGAACTCAGGACCTTGCGCTTGTGAGGCAGGCGCCGGAACCACTGAGCTAGTCCTCCAGCCCTTAAATTGAATTCTTTATTGGTACATTTCACAGACAGCTCACAATCACCCTCCAACACTGTGGAACTTGTACCAGTATATGGACATGAGTTAATTCCCAATTTTACTCATATCCCTACCCACACCACAACCCCTCACCCACTATATACATGTGCTTTCTTTTTATTTTCAAATCATATTTATTCTTTCCCCTCAATGATCATTCTTTTTTAAAATTCATTTTATTGGTACATTTTATACATATATTATGATCACATTCAACACTGAGAATTTGTACCTGTACATGACACATTTTGACTCTCATTTTTCCCCTTTCCCCTGGCCTACATATATCCCCAGCCCTATATGCATAAGCTTTGTTTCCCTCTTTTTTACTATCAAATTTTTTTTTATTTCCCTTCTTTACTTTCCTTTACCTGCCCTTTCCATTTTCCTTTTGACCTTTTAATTTCACAATACCTATCATACCTATCATTTTGGGACTGATTTACACCTTCAGTTTCTCCTACTAGAGAAATGATATGGTATTTATACATCTGTATCTGATTTATTTCAGCTGTGAGCATGTCCTCAAGGTATAACCATTTGAGTATAAATGACTCAAATTAATCATTTTTATGACTGGGTAATGCTTCATTTTATTTTTTAAAAACCACATCTTTATCCAGGTTTCTGTTGATGGCCATTTGGGCTCTTTCTAAGATTTAGGTATTACAAATTGAGCTGCTATGAACATGGGTGCACATATATTGCTGTGATATGATTCTTTTACTACATAGCAGGGGAATAGCTTGGTTAAATGGGACCTGGAGTCTTACTTTCTTAAGGAGTCTGCACAATGGTCTCCATAGTGGCCACACCAGTCTATATTCCCACTAACAAGAGAAAAGGGTGTTTTTCCTCCCACAGCCCCATGAGCATTTGTTTTTGGGTGATTTCATGATAGCAGCCATTCTCTGTGGAGTGAGATGTAGTCTCAGTTTTTGTTTCATTTGAATCTCTCGAATGACCACTGAACCTTTATTCATATGTTTCTTAGCTGCCCTTCTATTTTCATCTGAAAAATGTCTGTTATTTCTGTTTGGTTTTTTTCTAGAGCCTCATTCATGTGTGTTATTTCTGATGTTCACTTCAGAGAGCTCAGGTAGCTGCATTCGAATTGTTTAACCTCATTGTCTCTGAAGTTTGCCTTTAGTGATCTGGAAATGTGGTGTTGTGTCTTGCTTCCCTGTCTTCTTATTTTCCGGTTTTGTTTGTTTTAGTCACTTGTGGATTTATGCTTATACATTGCTTATGGTGAGTAGCTATCCTGCCAAAATTTAGAACACTTAGAAAGTGACTACTTCTCACAGATGTCTTCCAGTTGTACCTGTCTTTTGGGTTTTGAGTCTGTTGAAATATCTACCTCTTCCATTTAATGGTGATGATAAGTTTTTGCCTACTTGGTACAGCCCCTCATTCTTTGGCACTGGTATTATTTATGATGCTTAGGGAATCTCAGTCTTGGCATGCAAGGGAGAGGATCTGATTAAAACAATTTTGCTACCTTAGTTAAGGTAGTAAAATTAGCAACAAATACAGCATCAAGCATAGCCTAGAAAATGACAAATTTTTGTTGGTAGCAATTTGCCACCTTTAACTATATGAATGGATTTTTTGTTATATAAGAAAAATCTAAGACAAACCAGAAAATTATATACCATATATAAGCTCTCAGAAGAAAATTTAAGAGGGATTGGGGCAAAAAAATAGTGAAATAGAAGAAGAGAAGATTAGAAGTAAGGCAGGTAAGAATAAGCTCACCCACATTATCCAAAGCTTTAGCAGTTTAGGATAGAATATTCCTTTCAACTGTCTAGACATAGAATCAGCTTCTCTTGGTGAGATAAAGTTTAAATTAAGTAACATTATTCTCAGAACTTTGACTGTTTGACTATAAAGTTAAATCACTAATTAAGTGTAATTATATTTTTGTAGTTATATTTTTATATTAAGGCCCCTGCAAAACTTTTGAATTTTCTGTTGTCCAGAACATTGTATTTTCATATCTAACTTATTTAGCCACTTTCTCTTTGATCTGCCTCTCAGTTTAAGTCTGAAGATTTTTTAAGGCCCTTTTCAGAATCTTTCTGTTCTTCAGATTTATACTACCCTCTTCTGTTGATATAGTGCAATAGCAGAAAACCTAAAACCACTGAATCATAAGCACTTCAGTCCTCTAATTATCTCTAATACATAAATTCTTCCCTCTTACTATGTTATAATCCCTTGGAGAAGACAGTATTTTTTGGTTTCTGTTTTAGTATCTAAGGACTCTTATTCATACTGCAGCACTGTAGAGTGAACTTCAAAAGAAGATGTCAGAAAAATCAAAGGGAGATATTACTTAAAGCAAATGTGCTTTAAATTGTCTGTAGGAAATGATGAGCCCAGAGTTAGTCAAATATCCTGCAGTCAATTGGTGGCCAAACCCATTATGAGATGTAAATCTCATGATACCAGAAGTAAGCCTTTTTATCACTTCATAATATGCCACTCTGCAGTGAATACATCTGCTCCTTCTTAGACAGACTTGAATTTTTATAAAGAGCACCCACCACATCCCTGACAAACAGTGTCCTGTGTAGAAGAAAAGATACGAATTTTTCTGGTGATTTGATTCTGGTCAGCAATTCAGTAGAAAGGTGGCCAGGAGATGGGTGGATAGGGGATGACAATCTTTTCACTTATCAAACTTGTTCACTTCTCACCCTTGAAGAATGTGTCTTAAATTTATTGTATGCCTGATGCACCTACATATGGCTGAATGTCTAAAGACTGAGAAGACTGTATTGGTAGAAAGGACTGCACCAATGATTCTGCCTTCTAGTAGCAGTACATGTAAACTCAGCTCACCTGCAAAGTACCAGGTTTACATCTTAAAAGAATGAGTTCTAGAATGTATGATAGATTTTGTGAAATAGGAAATATTCAAAGAGAATGTGGTAGGGGAAAGTAATGACAGGAAAGAATAAATATGATTTGGAGAGAAAAAGAAAGGACATGTATATAGGGCATGGGGGGTTGTGGGTGGGTAGGGATATGGATAAAATGAGAATTAACTGTGTCATATACTGGTACAAATTCCCCAATGTTGAATGTGATTGTGAGCAGTATATAAAATGTACCAATAAAGAATTCAATTAAAAAAGCATCCTTAGCAGAAATAAGAAGTCATATTTTTAATTAACTGATTTTATTAGTACATTTTATATACACATCATGATCACAATCAACATTGAAAATTTGTACCAGCATATGACAGGTCTTTTTTCTTTTTTTGAGTCTTGCTTTGTAGTTCAGGCTGGCCCTGAGTTCACTATGTGACCCAGGCAAGCCTCTGCCTCCTGAGTGCTGGAATTACAGGCATGAGCCACCATGCACAACATTGTGGTGTGATTTACTGATTGCTGGTGGGCATTGTTGTTTGTGGTTACTGGGGATTGAACTCAGGACCTTGCACTTGCAAGGAAGATGCCAGAACCACTAAGCTAAATCCCTGGCCCTATGATGTTTTAATTCTCATTTTCCCCATTCTCCTGCTCACCCTGCTCTCCCTGCCCCATATAATTATAAGGTTTTTTCCTTTTTTTTTACCATCACATTTTCTCCCATGTTATATACCCCTTTGCCATTTGAATATTTTCTATTTTTCAATATCTATCATACACTCTAGAACTCATTTACATCTTCAGTTTCTCATATGAGAGAAAAGATATATTTATACATTTGTGACATATTTATTTCACTTATGAGTATGTCCTCAAGATATGTCCATTTGAGTACAAATGACTCAAAGTTATCCATCTATATGGCAGAGTAGTACTCTATTTTATTTAAAAAACACATCTTTAGTCTCCACCTGATGAACATTTAGGTTATTTCCAAGATTAGCTATCACAAACTGAGCTGCTATGAACATGGGTGCACAAATGTCTCTGTGATATGAGTAATTTAATTCTTTCATGTATATACTTGGCAGGGAATTAGCAGGGCCAATGAGACTTTGATTGAGTCCTAGTTATTTGAGGAATCTCCCCACTGATTTCCAC
>PVIC010050890.1:0-13100 GCA_004025085.1 Thryonomys swinderianus
CAGGGAGTGCGGCTCGTCCACATACCCGCGGACCGTCCATGCGGCCTCTGCCCGGCAGCAGCAGCGTCCGTAGGGCGAGAGACGCCAGGGGACGCCACGGCCCTCACACCGCCCCACGCACGGACCACCAGGAGGGCACGAGCAGCCGCAGTGCCGTGTCGTGTATGGTCTCTCCCTGGATACCACCGCCGGCACTGAGGGCACAGAACCGCAGTGGGCACAGGCACAGGCCGCTTCCTGTCACTCCACGCCTGGCCGCTGCCACCCTCCCTTGGGCCTATACAGTCGTGTCTGCAGAGCCTGCGTCCCCACCCCGGAGGCCACTCGGCGGGTGTCACTCTCGGTGTGAGGTGACTTTCTGACCCCACCCCGCGAGGCCTGCCACAGAGCCCCGAAAACTCCGTGTTAGTCCCGCAGGACGTGAGAAGGGGCAGAGCTGCTTCCGGAACCATGGGCGGAACCGCGGGGAGAGTCTGACTGTGTGACTGTCTCAATCCGGCCCTTCCCGTTCTTCATTTACAGCTCTGATGTTTAATCCCCGCTCGTGGGGTCCCTAGGTTCCCCGGACTCGTCAGGCTCCGGCGGGTCCCATCGGGCAGGCCGGCCCAGCCCTCCCGCCGCAGTTTCCTCCCCTGGCTGGCAGTGCCCGGAGGGGCTGGGGGCTGCAGGCAGGTCCTTAGCAAGACTGGTTCCGTCCTGCCAGACAGAGCCGCTCCACAGGGCTGGGCCGTGTGGTGGGGAGTCCCGGGGTCCCCTTCCGGTTTGTTGGTAGCCCCATCTCAGTGCCACTTCTTGTCCCGGTGTTGTGACCTCAACACCCAACACTAGGGGCAGAGCGGGGCCCCAGGGACACCAGCAAGCCTGGCCTTGTGCCAGGCTCAGAGCAGGGAGGGCACATGGAGTCCCTGAGAGTCCCTGGCCCGCAGAGCGCTCAGTCGCCCCCCTGCAGAGGCTCCCGACACGCACGCAGGTCTGGGCCAAGAGCGGGGCAGCAGGCTCCCTCCCAGTGACACTGGGGTGCACAGACTGGTACCTGGCATCCCGTCAGCCCAGCACAGTGTCTCTGGCCCCCCTGGCACAGGGCAGCTGCTCCTGTGAGTCGAAGCCCCGGGCTCCAGGGCCTTGGGAGGGGCAGCAGGAGCCAGGGCCGAACCAGGAGCGTGGAGTGAAGAGCCCAGGCTGCAGGAAGACGCGGAAGGCTGAAGTCACCAGGACAGACAGGGACAGACCCTCAGGGCAAGAGGCGTGGTCCTCACCCAGGAGGCCCCGCCCTGGGCAAGCAGGGTGGGATGGTTCGGATCCAGGACCCGGCAAGGCCGGATGGAGCGGTGCGGTGCCTGGGGGGCCGGGGAGAGGCGCACTTTGTGCGGGACACGGGGTGGGGGCCTCGGAGACTGGCCTCCTGGTCAGTCACGGAGCAACACGTCCCTTCTCGGTCTGCAGAGGAAGTCACGCTGCGGGAGGCGGAATCCGGAGTGCGGGGGGCCGTGTGGCCAGCAGGGACACAGCCGTCCACAGCGGAGGGCTGCCCCGCAGCAGCGGAGACCCAGCCGCCAGCCTCCTGGGACCAGGCGAGCTGACCACCTGCTGTCCTCCAACTGCTCATCCCCAAGTCCACACAGCAGGTGCTTCCGGGGCAGTCCCACCAGGCCACGCCCCAAGCCTGTGGCGTCAAGGCCTTGTGAGAGCTCAGAGCTGCCGGCCACTGTCCCGAATCAAGACCAAAGCGGCAGTGGCCAGCCTTAAGCTCAGGGCCTTCCGCTGATTCCTTTAGGGTAGGGAAGGCTCTGGGCCCCAGGCCCCGGAGCGCAGTGCAGGGCGCCCAGCGCGCTCACAGCCCCACCGCGGAAGGACTGCGGCCCCAAGCTGCTGGGCCCCGTGTCGTGGGTCTTCTTCACCAGCCCCGGAGCTTTCCTCCCGGCCCTCCCCGCTCCGGACCACAGGCTCCCGTGCCGGGCGCTGGCGGCCCAGGAGCCCCTCCGATCCCCATGATACCCAGTGGCTACGGGGGTGCCCAGTGTCCCTGCAGGAGGCCTGTCCATAAGTCAGTACAGTCCCCGGACAGACCAGGGCGGCCAGAAGCACGGCTCACTAGGGCAGCCGAGCCTCTCCAGAGGGCAGGAAGGGGACAGCCAGCACCCTGGGCCCCGCCGGCGCGCAGAGCACCCGCAGCCTGAGCTCGGCCCTTCCCGACCCACAGAGGTTTAGCCCGCGCTCCCCAGGCAGCCGCACTCCCCAGGGCGAGGGGCACCCGTCCTCAGTGGGAGTGGAGTCCCGGACCCCGAGGCCTCTCTCCCTGCCCTGCTCACCAGCGGCCCGGCTGATCCCCAAGCCCCAGGGCGACCACACCGGCAGCTCCGTGAGCCTCAAAGGCCCAAGGCGTCCCGGGGCCCAGCTGCCAAGGCCACAGTCCACGAGGGCCACAGCTTTCCCAGGCCTGCCATGCAGGGCCTCTGTGGGGAACAAAGGTCACTGAACCCCCTTCCCAGCACCTGGTCCTCCCAGGACGATGGCCCCTGGCACCCAACCAGTCTGGAGCCTGCTCAGGTCCTCACAGTAGGCAGAGAAGACGCTAGTGGCACCTTGTGGTGGGGACAGAGATGACACCACGCGGTCAGGAGGCCAGGTCCAGCCCTCAAGGCCCGCTGGGGAGCGGCCCGTCCGAGCCCTGGCCCTAGCAGAAGGGTCAGGAAGGACCCGGGGGTCACATCACTGTGCCCCTCTTTGCAAATTTCCCTCCGGGGCTGATAAGGATCACAGCTGGAACCTGTCACCCCTGTGGCTCTGTCTTCTGTCCGTGCTTCCTCAGAGGCAGAGCCAGGTGGGCACGGGCTATCCATGGCAGGACAGGTGCAGCTCATATCACAAGTCACCAGGGCCAGGGCACACGGCCGGGCACAGAGCCGGGGAAGGCAAGGACTTGGGCCTGCGGGAAGGAGCGGACAGCCGGTGCTGAGCACAGGCCTCGGGGAGCTGAGCGGGCCCGGCAGGGACCCCATCCTTGCTGGAGAGGGCTGGGAGGCTGGGCCAGCGCCCGGGTCAGAGGGGGCAGGAGGAGGACAGGACCCCTGCTCAGGATGACCATCCGGATGCACTTCCTTCTCTCCTCCCTTTCCTTCCGCTGTCTTGTTTGACGTGCACAGGGGCACACAGTGTTCTCAGGAGGCCCAGGCCCTCTGGTGTTTTGTTGAAAGAAATGAGCTTTCATACAAGATGGCACCTCCTCGGACATCCCGACTTCCTCCTGGGCTCCAGGCTTCCTTTGGTGGTGGGGACCAAGTCAGACGCTTCAGCAAAGGGGAGACCAGGAGAGCCCAGCTGGCATGAGACACCCAGGCCCAGGACCACGCACACAGGGGTCAGAGCAAGGGCCAGGCCAGAGCTGACCCACTCTTCCCTGCCGGGAACCCCTCCCCCCGCGTTCCGAGGGGCCTGTAATTAGGTTTATTACAGTGACAACCTGGGTTTATGGAGTGCCCGTCTGCAAACACACTCAGTTCTCATGCCAGCCCTTTTGAAGTTTGGAGAGGGGCTGGGAAAGATTAATTGGCTATTTGCCTTGAGGAAACTGAGGAGCGGTGAGGTTAAAAGCTTCGCCCAGGGCAAAAAAGGGTGAAAGCTGCAACGTGAAACGGATGTGGGGGCGGCATCCTGCACGCGGTGCCGGTGCCAGTGCCAGTGCCGGGCACAGGGAGCTTCCTGAAGGACGAGGAGCAGTAGGGCACAGGCGGGTGCAGGAGAGCCCAGCACACCCGGGCCGCCCTCCCGTGGCGGCCGGAACGAGCCCCAGGCGTGGAGATGGGCTCACACTCCTGGCTTGAACTTCCGGTCGCTGCTCTCAGACCTGAGGCCTGGCACCGCCTCATGGCATCTTCTGAGTGGCAGCCAGCGAGCCCGAGGCAGTGACAATCAGAGCTCGCACCCAGCACCCGCACCACCACAAAGCGAGGTGTGCAGGGTGCCCGTCGACAGGCCTCTGCCACCAGAGAGGGGACAGGACGCCCTGCTTCAGGGAGGGTGACTCACAGGGGCAGCCCCGCGGGACAGGCCGGGTGTGGGCGCAGCTCCTGCCCTGGGCGGTGGGGAGGGACAGGCTTCAGAGCGGACAGACTTGGTCCAGTTACCCTGAAAGGTGCCACCTGGTACCACGGGCACAGGAGAGATGACGGCAGGCAAAACTCACAGCACCATCCTCACCCACACTGGGCACCGGGCTTCGGCCCCATTTATTGTTCTCCGGGGAGGGAATCTGGCCGAAGGGCCCAAGCCCAGCAAGAACCGGGCCGACTCCACTACCTTCGCCCCGCCGCCCCCAGGGCACTGCTCCTCTGTCACGAGGGCCAGGGACTCATGAAGATGCGGCACCTTAAAACCCGGCAGTCTCGGGGGCCGGCTCTCTGAAGGAAGATCAGGGCTGATCCAACACCGGGTGTCGTGTCGAGACAGAGCAGCTTCCGCGGGTGGCAGCGCCGGGTGGCAACAGAGGAGGTGCCCTCCAGTCTCAGCCCCCGCTCTGCTATCAGCTCTTCTGCGGGTGAGACCAGAGGGGACATGAGTGTCACCTGCACACCGGAGGGACCTGAGAGAAGCTCTGTCCCTTTTCCTGTAACTAAAGCCTCTCTTCACACCCAGCACAGAAAGCTCCCTGATGAGACAAGACGCCGCAGATGCCAAGCGCCAGGGCCAGAACCCTTCTGGGTCTTGGGGCTTTGGCAGTCTGCTCCTGCCGCCCACGGTGGTGCCCACCGTCCACACAGGAAGACAGTGACCCAGAAGGCCGGGGCCACACACTGGCCAGGTCAGGGGGACCAGCAGCGGCAGCAGGGAGCTGTCGGGGGATTCTAGCAGGATGTGGAGGCCAAGCGGGGCCTTGTAAGGCCTTGTACGTGTCTTGGAGCCCTGTAAGGGTTTTGTGTTTACAATGCAACCTTTGTTCCATTGCTTGGCAATGTGTTCCTACTCTTACAATAAATCCTTGTGCCATGATAAGCTTAAAATGTTAATAAAATGAAAATGGATACAAAATCAAAGAATTAAGTTGTTTGGCTTCTTTTACTAAAGAAAGTTGATGGTGACTATCTTGACACAAAACATTTGCAGAAGTTCACCATCTACTAGGTATGACTTTGTTTTCTGTTGCTATCACAAAATAGCCAAGCCTGCACACCGAATAAAGAAAGGAGGTTTGGGCCGGAGATTTAGCTCAGTGGTTCCACCACCTGCCTAGCAAGTGCAAGGTCTCTCGTTCGATCCCGGTAATCACATACAATGATATGATATTGGACGTCATAATTCATGCCCACCAGCAATCAGAACCACACCCCACACTGCTGGGCGTGGTTGCTACACCTGTAATCCCAGCACTGGAGAGGCAGAGACAGGAGGATTGCTGAGTTCGCGGCGGTTTGCCTGGGCTACATAGTGAGCTCAGGGCCAGCCTGAACTACAACACGAGACCCTGTCTCAAAAAGCAAAAAAAAAAAAAAAAAAAAGAAAGAAAAAGAGGAGATTTAAAGCCAGGCACAGTCACACACACCAGTAATCTCAGCACTCTGGAGGCTGAGGCAGGAGAACTCCCATGAGTTCAAGACCAGTGGGGACCTTGTCTGAAAAATAAAACAAATAAAATAAAAGGTTGCGTTAGGCTCACAGTTATTTGGGCTGGAAGTCCCTGCAGCAAGTGCCAGCCCATGAGGTCCCCCCCACCCCCGGGTCCCTTGTGGCAGATGGTTTTGTGCACCAGAAAGCAGAGGCCTGGAGAGGCAGGAAGCCAGAGACCTAGAGACGAGCTTCCCCGCCTCCCTCCAGGCCACGCCCCCAGGGCCTCCAGTGACCCCACACACACACCCCTTAAAGGGCCGACGGCCGGTCTGCCTCCACACGTGGGGGCATGGACCTTTGGGCACACACCACAGGCCACAAGGGCAGTGACGCGTCGGTGGCACTCTGCCAAGCTGGCAATCCTCCCGAGGACAGTGCCCACGGCAGCCGCGTCAGGCCCTGAGGAGTCGCTCCGTGTCAGAGTGAGGGTCACTCCTGACTCGATCCCCGGTTTTCTGGGCCATGGACAGGGTGGCGCGGGCAGTGACGCAGCTGGGCGGAGCCAATGCCATGGGTATCAGAAAAAATGAAAAGCCAATTAAGTTAATGTGAATAATGGCTTAATTTGTATCCAGGTCGCGAAGTAGAAACAAGGCTTTCAAACATTCGTTCTAAGAAGTATCTGTCATCTGTTGTCTTTGAAAATGTGAGACCTAAATTCACCTAAATAGTCGGCACTACTGATGTCATCTGTTTTTCTGGCCAGAACACAGATGTGAATGTTGCTCTCCCGGCATTGCAGCAAAATGTGCTATTATTCCATTAAAAGTGTGCAAGAGAAGGTGCTGCTGGAACTGTGCCTGTTAAGCACAATTCCTAAGTGAAGCTTAAACCCTAATATAGCTCAAATTGGAACAATGTAACCTCCTGTACTATAAAGCTTCCCTGACAGGTCGAATAGGGATGAGAAAGTGTGTGCTTCTGTCATTGCTCCTCCTCAGAAAGACTTCGGAACTGCATACAGCCTGGCGTAGCAGCACACACCTATAATCCTAGCAGTTGGGAGGCTGAGGCAGGAGGTTTGCTGTCAGTTCGAAGCCAGCCTGGGCTATGTGGCAAATCAAGGCCAGCCCAAACTACATAGCAAGACCTTGTCTCAAAAAAAAAAAAAAAAAAAAAAAGACTTTAGAATTGCATAGCCTTTGAGCAAGCAGCCAGTACACCCATCTGTGTCATGATGGTGTCAGGCTTCTGTGTGTCCGTATGTGTGTGCACGTGTGTGTATGGTTATGTCCCTGTGTCTGCATGTGTGCTTGTTTATGTGTTATACAATCATATCTAGCCCCAAACGGCTGGAATCTTTAATCAAACTCTTCAGCAAATAGATAACCAAAGCTTCTTCTGAAATTGAGCAAATCATTGCCACCACTGCACACAGAAAACTATTTAAATTTGCCCCCACAAAAGAAAGAGATCGAGTGAGTGAGTCCTTTGGTGCCTGTCTAGACCATGTGTGAGAATAGCTCTGGAGTTCTAAAGCTCTTCCTTAGAGTATACAAATGTATATTCCCTATGTTCCCAACATAATTGATGTTTCGCTTACACATCTACATAATGCGCATCAGAACAGAACAAAATCAAGGGGACCTCGCGCTGAGGGTGTGACTCAGGGGCAGAGGCAGAGCACCAGCCTAGCACGTGCGAGGCCCTGGGCTCCATCCCTGGTACTAGAAAGGGACAAAAAGACCCTTGGGAGGAAGGAAAGGAGTGTAAAAAGACTCCAGACATCCCAGTTCTCACGAAGACTGTAACCATTATATACTACAGACATGGGCTAATAAAAATAATTTTTTTAAAGTTTAGGATGAGCCAGTAAAAATAGTTAAAGATGCTGTGACTTTCCGGACAGAATGTGACAAAATAACCAGTCGTCACACATGTGGCCACGTACAGAGGCTCACGGAGGGAGGTCTCTGTGCAGAACCGGAGCGCAGAAGGTGGGAAGGTGTCCCAGGAGAGGCAGACGCCTCCCAGCTCTGCCCCACGGAGAGAGAAGGCCGTGCTCAGTGCCTCGGCATGCACAGGATGCTCAGCCGAAAAACGTCCTCCCGCAGAAGATTCCAGATAATTTGATGGACACTGCAAAGCGGTGAAGCCCATATGGACATAACTTGTCCTGAGAAACAGCACTAACATGGTGCTAGAATAAAGTAAGACTAAAAAACTTTTTAAAAAAGAATATATGTCAGGCCAGAGATTTAGCTCAGTGGTTCCCATGTCTGCCTAGCAAGTGCAAGGTCATGAGTTCAAGCCCCAGCTGCATGCCACAGTGCCGGGCGTGGTGGCTCACGCCTGTCATCCCAGCACTCAGGAGGCAGAGGCAGGAGGATTGCTGTGAGTTCAAGGCTTGCCTGGGCTACATAGTGAGCTCAGAGCCAGTCTGAACTACAACGCGAGACCCTGTCTCAAAAAAAAAAGTTATTTTTGCTTTTGGAGAAAGCTTTTCAATTTTTTTCTGAAATATAACTTTCACCTTATTATAAATTAAATCAGAAAAATCATAGTATTTTCCCTGCCCTTATATGCTGACTGGTCATCATGATCATGTCCACTTGCTGGAGTAAGAACCACACAGCAGTGAAGCATAGCTCTGGGACCTGACTGTGGATGACTGATACGCAGGCCAGCCAACTGAAGAGAAAGCTGTGCCTAGAAGGGGGGTGGGTATGGCACTGACCAATAGGCTTGGAGCATAGGTGGCATAAAAAGGGAAAGGAAGTGCGCACATTCTTTAAGAGCCCCACACGTCCAGAGCAGTGCAGTCTCCCGTTTCTTTAGCCTCTGTTGCATCCTCCACTGACTGTCCGGAGCCTCCAGGCCTTTGACCTGGGACTGGCGCTGTGTCTTTGATCCCTCTTTAATCTACAGCTTCCGTCCTGGGATCAGCAGCCCTGGACCCTCCGTCTCTCCTCCCCACAGGTGGCCGTGTGGACTCTCTCATTGCCTGTTCTGTGAGCCACCTAATAAATGCCTTTGCATAATTATATTTTCTATTAATTCAGAGAACCCTAACCAACACGTATGCCAAGATATTTTAGTGCAACTTAATTATCCCCAGATTTAATGAGCTATAATTTATACCCAATAAAACCCACCATTTCAAGTGCAGTTTGATGAACTTGGCAGTTGGCAACGTCTATAACTACCCCTGTCACAGTCCAGAATGAGGGCATCTTCACTAGAAAGCTTCCCTGTGCCCTGCCCTGTGACCACGGATGTTGAAAGCATTTTATTTTTCTGAAAGTGTCCAACAGTCCCTTGAGCTGTAGTGGGCACGTGGTAAATGGCATGCACCGAGCACACAGTCTGCTGCGCTTTCGAGAGGCCTCCCTCAGGAAGTCAGACAGCCCTTCCTCCTGCAGCAAGGCTACCTGGCAATTTGCCCTCCCTTGCCGCCTGCTGGTGGCCACTAGGCTGCTTCCCTTTGGAGTCCTAACAGGTGCAGCGGCTGCGATCCTCCATACAGCAGTGCGCTCCCGGGCACCTCCCTGCTCCGGGCTCTGCCTGCCGCATGCCCTGCCCACCCTCACTGCACACTCAGCTCCCCTTCACCTGGCATCTCACTGCATGGGGCGCCCTGCTGGCGTTTCCACGGTGACCCGGCCTGCTGCGCCCCCCCCAGGGGTGGTTCCATCCCAACCCTCTGCACTGTTGAAGAGACGGGTTCCTGTGTCCTTACAATCGAATCAGAGCAAGCTTGATACACATGCAATAAATCCCACCCCAGACACGCCCTGTGCAAGCGCTTTCTCCCATGGGCGGCTTGTCTTCTGTTCACCAGTGTCTCTCTGACGCAGTGGTTCATTTTCGTAAAGCCCGACTGATCAGTTTTTGACTTGTCCACATCCTGCTCACAGTGCTATGCCTGAGGGATTTTTGCCTAACACGGCACGAAGATTTCACATGACTTCTGGCTCTTTATTATTTTTCCAAACCCAGGGCTTCAGACAGGCCTCGGAGTGTCCACTCTATCACCAGCTGCACCCCAGCCCCGCTTCTTACCGGTTAACCTTCCATGTTGGATGCGAGAGCCACTTTGCCGTAAAGCTGTGTGTTGTAGGGACAGTGTGGCCGAGAAGCCCAGCCATGCAAATGCTGCTCCATTTCCAGATTCTGCCCACTGATCTGAGTCTCTGCCTGTCTGTCTGTCTGTCTGTCTGGCTGGCTGGCTGGCTGGCTGGCTGGCTGGCTGGCTCTGAGTACCACACTGTACCTCACTGTAGCTTTACAGCAAACCTTCAAGCCCTACATGGCTTTCTTTTCAAAGTTGTCTTGGATCTGGTGGGTCCTCTGAATTTTTATACGAGGCTTAGATTTGATTTGCTGATTTCTACCCGAGAGAAAGCCCCTGACATTCTGATTGAGATTTCACTGAATGTGTGTATCAATTTGAGATTTTTTTAAACCAACGCTATATATCATGTATTTATCTGAATTAGTTTTTTATTAGTACATGGTTATAGTACATAATGTTCACACTCTTTGTGTGGAGTGATTCATGTAGATAGCACATCCTGATTTTTTCCTCCCCTTGCTTTCTTTTCCCTCCATCTTTTTTTTTTTTTTTTTTTTTTTTTTTTTTTTTTTTTTGAGACAGGGTCTTGCTTTGTAGTCCAGGCTGGCCCTGAGCTCACTAAATAGCCCAGGCAAGCCTTGAACTTAGCAATCCTCCTGTCTCTGCCTCCTGAGTGCTGGGATTACAGGCGTGAGCCACCACGCCTGGCTTTTCCCTCCATCTTTTGATTCCCTACTCTTTGAGAAAGATTTATAACCCTATTTCCTATTATCTATTTTTATTTTGCTCTTTATCCTTTGAGTCTCTCATATAGGAGAAGCCACATGATATTTAAGTTTATATATCTGTTTTACTTCACTTAGCATCATGACCCACAGGTGCATCGTTTTCTTACAAATGCCTTACATGTATTATTCAGGGCCGAGTAGTGCTCCACCGAGTATAAATGCCAAACCTTCTCTATCCCTTCATCTGCTGATGGGCACATAGACAGCTCCCAAGATTAGCTGTGATGAGTTGTGCTGCTGTAGACACGTGCTGTGTGGGTCACTGCGGTGTGCTACTGCCTAGAAGCTAAGTCAGGTTGGAATATTATAGGAGTCAGACAGGGCTGGGCACCTAAGGGGTCCATGTAGAGGATACAAACTGAGCACAGCCATGCTGGAGGCACATGTGTTGGAGGCCAGGCCTCAGATCAAGGCGAATGGCTGGGCCCAAACAACTCATCAAGGATAAGGAGCACAGTAGAGATGATACTATAACCGATAACACCCGGGCCAGGGAGGTCTGGACAGACGTCACCCAGGTGGGTGACGGTGACTCCCTGATCTGTCCTTTCCTAAAGAATGTATATCAGGGGCCGGAGGGTTAGCTCAGTGGTTCCGGCACCTGCCTCACAAGCGCAAGGTCCTGAGTTCAATCCCCGGTAACCACATACAATGCTGGGCATGGAGACACGCCCACCAACAATCAACACCGCATACCACAATGCCGGACGTGGTGGCTCACGCCTGTCATCCCAGCACGCGGGAGGCAGAGACAGGAGGATTGCTGAGTTCGCGGCGGCTTGCCTGGGCACCATAGTGAGCTCAGGGCCAGCCTGAACTACAAAGTGAGACCCTGTCTCAAAAAAAAAAAAAAAGAATGTATATCAGTATATCCATGTATACTCCTCGGGTACGCTGCTTCCCCATTGGATCAATATGGCCTAAGCAGCCGTACTGTAATCTTACTGGTTGATTCCTGTCTTGACCCACATTGTACGCATCTCATGGTTCTGCACCCATCTGTAGGGCACTTCCTCTGAGAAGTGGGGCCTGTGGTGACCCACTCTCGGGCCCTGGTCTCTCAGGAGCTAGCTCTCCCAAAACTTTCCCGCTCTTAATGTCCAATGTTCCTTAGAATTCATTCAGCGATGTTGGGGACCAGGAACACAGCATATCTGACATCTGGCAGGTTGGGCATTATATAATTTCCCCTATATCAATCTCACCATCAATTTGAAGCCAATTATCTTGTAGCTTTTCAAATATGAAACTAAACTGTCAACTTGTGATAACTATTTTAAAATATGCCCCTTGGGCTGGGGATTTAGCTCGGTGGTTCTGGCGTCTGCCTGGCAAGCACAAGGTCCTGAGTTTGATCCCTGATACCACATGACACAGTACCAGGAGTGATGGCTTGCACCTGTGATTACAGCACTCAGGAGGCAGAGGCAGGAGGACTGCTGTGAGTTCAAGACTAACTTGGGCTACATAGTGAGCACAGGGCCAGCCTGAGCTACAAAGTGAGACCCTGTCTCAAAAAAAAAAAATCTAGCCAGGCGTGATGGCTCACGCCTGTAATCCCAGCACTTGGGAGGCAGAGACAGGAGGATTGCTGAGTTCGAGGCTTGTCTGGGCTACATAGTGAGCTCAGGGCCAGCCTGAACTACAAAGAGAGACCCTGTCTCAAAAAAAAAAAAAAATTCTAGTGGCCTTAAACCAGGCAGGAAACAGCACTAGAGCACTAGAGATAGCCACACACACCCAGACACTCCGCCCAGTAGGACTGCTCAGAAATAAAGCGCGTCCAGAAAGACAGGTCAGGTTGGTCACTTAGCGTCACTGTCAGGATGCATCAGGCTGCAAGTTCAGAACAGACTGGCCCCGAGAGAGCTGCCAAGGGCCTGCTGTCAGCACTGGCTCCTGTGCGGGGGTCACAGGAGGCCCCTGCAGACTGGGGCTGAGTGCCAGGTGTGTACCCTCAAAACCAGGCTACGAGTTGGAGCCCCGGAGGCCAGGCTCCTCTCCCCCCTGACTTCGTGGCTCTCCTCCATCGTGTGGTCACTGCCCTGGCCTGAGTGCTGGGCACTTGTGTCTCTCCCAAGGACCGCCGTCAGGCTGAGTGACTTTATGGCAGACTTCTAATTCCTCGAAGGCCTCTTGGGGGCGCTGTAACCATAACCGTGATGGGGTGAAAAGTAAAAGGGCTTCTGTTACAGAGACGGAGAGAAGGGAGCTGGACTTCCCGCTGCTCTGGAAGATTCTAGGGCTAGTGAGCCCAGGGCAGGAACAGGTTTACCCAGCCCAGACCAGCGCCTAGAGGCAAGCGCACCAGGTCTCTGCCCTGGCGCTTCCTGGTGGAGCCGAAGAGCTCTCAGTGCCTCCGTTTCCTCATCTCTCAGGTGAGAGTTACAAGAATTCCGGACCACAATCTCCGCGCAGTAGGTTGCTTGCAAACAACCAGTCACCCCACTGTCTCAGCCCACGCCCCTAGGCAGGGCCCCTTTGCAGCCCTGGCACTGAGTGGTGGAGTCTGAACTACTCACCTGGCTGTGGGCAGACGTGGCCAATAGAGTGCAGGCCAGTGACATCATCAGCCAATAGGATGCAGCGCAAGTGACATCATGCCCCTCTACTCCAGCAGCCTCCAGAGCGGGAAGTGATGTGGGGCACCCAGGAGGGCATCTACACAGGAGTGCCCTCAGGTGTTCCAGGGCACG
>PVIC010050891.1:0-12651 GCA_004025085.1 Thryonomys swinderianus
AAAAAAAAAAAAAAAAAAAAAAAAAAAAAAAAAAAAAAAAGGTCAGCACAGTCCTTAATACAAAAAGATGGTTACTAGACTGACCATTCTCCAGAGGGCAGGGCTTTCAGATTTCTCTCTGTAGAAGTCTTGCTTCTTCACATCTTCTTCTTCAACTAATTGCATATGTCTGTCACCTGGCTAACTGTCCATCCAGACAAGCTGCTGCACTGAAAACAGAGCTAGGACATAGCAATGTGCTCAGCCAGCTAGAATCTGATTGGTCCCCTTTATGCTTCTCTTCATAAGGGAAGAGTGGAAAGAATGGAAAAAGAAATACATTTGTAAAAACAGTGGCTGATAAATTTTAAAATTTGATATAATGTACAAGTGTAGAAGTTCAATAGTGGGAATAAATTCCAGTTATGCTTGAATATATCATAGTGGAACTTTGGAAGTCTAAAAAAAGGAGAAAGAAAGAGATGGAAAGACAAAGACAGAAACAAACAGAGAGGGAGAGAGAGAAAGAAAGAAAGATAAGGGAAGGTAAAGGAAAAGAAGGGAAGAATACAATAGCACACTGGGTCTCAGCAAGAAGGGAGTTGGGTACCATTGAGTAGCAATTGGGCCAGTGGCTCTTCTATGACCAGGGGAGATCAAAAGTCCTTGGAATCTCCATTTCTTTGTGGGCCAAACTGCACACAACTATTATATGGAGAAGAGAATCCAAAGGCACCACCTGCTTCTCTGTGGATACTGAATAAGTGTGGTTGTGGTACTGGAATCTAGACAGAGGCCTTTAGTTAGTTCCTCCACCCAGGAAGAAAACACTCACTAGAAACGTGAAGACTCTTGTTAACTACAGCCATTGATAAGTTGGTGGAGTCAGTCACTTACAAGATCCTGGAGTCCTGCAGAGTTCAAACCTATAGGGGCTCACTGAGCCCAATTCAAGCATTATACTCAGAAATAAGAAAAGGGATGATGGCTGTCTCCTGTGACTAATGTTCTTAGCTTTGATTTTGTTGCTATTTTCATTCTTTTTTCCCTTTATTCTGATGTAACTGTCTTTTCCCATTTCTATGTGGCTGGTACTGAATTTGTCCAACTTTGCAGTTTTCTCTCCTCTTAACTGCTCTGATCTTTATGGAAGAGGAAAAATAGTTTCCTGGTTTGCCTCCTACTGCTAGGTCCCCTATTCTCCTCTTATTCCTTCACTCTCTCTTGTCTTCCACTTAGAATTGATACCTAGAAGTAGAACAATTTCAGTCTTCCCTAATTTCTCTTTCTGTATAATTATGAGGATGTACAAAGTTTCAGGTAGTCCTATGGTTCTCAGTTATTACTGTCTTATATATGTCCCTTTAGCCTCTGTAGTTTTCTGCTATCGAAAAGGATCTTAAGGTCTATGTGATCTTTATAAATCTTCTGACCCTATTTCTAATCTTTCATTCTCCTTCTGTCTTCCTACCTCCCAACTTCCCAGTGACCATTTTTTTCCCAGAGAGTACAGCTGCTACATTTAAGGACATGTATGTTGTAAACACATTTCTGATTAACTTTAAATTTTGTCATATGGTTATAGAGGTAACTCATGAGATTAAAGATTTCCTCATGTGGAGTTGATACATACAATAGCATATCTTAATTCCTTTTTTTACTGTCTTTCTCTCTCTTCTTGCTCTTTTGATTGTCTTACCATTGGAGAAAAATATATCTGCCTATATCCTATTATCTATCTTTTATTTTGCTCTTTATAATTTGCTTTTACAACTTTATTTTGCTCTTTATAATTTCTCATACAAAGAAACTTGTGATATTTAAGCTTGGCTATTTCACTTAACATTATAGTCTCAAAGTACATCCATTTTTCTACAAATGACTCAAGTTTATATTTCTTTATGGCAGAATAGTAGAGCATACTTTAGAACTTCATGCAATGCTGCTTTGTTGGTCACAAATTTCTTTAGGTGTTCTTTATCATGAAAATAATCTTATTTCTCTAACCATGTGGAAAGATTGTTTTGCAGGATATATCAGTCTGGGTTGGAAATTGTTTTCCTTTAAGGCTTAAAACACTGCACTCCAAGTTCATCTGGCCATTAAGTTTTTTTTTTAAATTTGAATCTTTATTGGTACATTTTATATATATACACATCATGATTATGCTCAACATTGAGAACTTATATCAGGATATGACATGACATAATTCTTATTTTTCCCCTTCCCCTTCCCACACTACAACCCCTGCCCTTATATGCACAAGTTTTGTTTCCTTTTTTTACCATCAAATTTTTTCTTTCCCCTCATTACTTAAACCTAAACACTATTTCCTTTTGAATACTTACTATTTCACAATTTCTATCATGTATTCTAGAACTCATTTATATCTTCAGTTTCTCATGCCAGAGAAAAGATACAATATAAAAGCAGCTAAGAAGTTTATGAAGAAATGCTCAATGTCACTAGTCATTTGAGAGAGGCAGATGAAAACAACACTGAGATTTCACCTCACTCCATAAAGAATAGCTGCTATTTTGAAATTAGCCAACAACAAATGCTAGCAAGGCTGAGGAGAAAAAGGAACTCTTCTCCACTGTTGATGGGAGTATAGACTGGTACAACCACTATGGAGATCAGCATGGAGATTCCTCAGAAAACTAGGATTGGAGGTCCCATTCGACCCTGCTATTCCTCTGCTGGGGATATACAAAAAGTAATTACAAGATTCATATCACAGTGACATATGTGCACCCATAGCAGCTCAGTTTGTGATAGGTAAATCTTGGAAACAACCAGACTGGATAAAGAAGATGTGGTTTTAAAAAAAATAAAATAAAATGGAGTATTACTCTGCCATAAAGAATGATGTTTTGAGTCATTTATACTCAAATGGACTTACCTTGAGGACACACTCATAAGTGAAATAAATAGGTTATTAATGTGTAAATACCATTAGGATTTTTGTTCAGAGATTCTCTGTAATTCTAATATGTTTACTTTTATAAGTGATTTGTTGCTTTTCTCTAATTTCTTTTAAGATTCTTTGTGTTGGACTTTTGAGATTTTGACTGAAGTATTATGTGGAAAGTTTCTTTGCTCTATATAGTTATTTGGGGTTTTTAATGCCTCACTTATCTGTACGTTAAATTCTTTTCTCTTATTTGAAAAGTTCTCTATTATTTCTGTAAACAGGCTTTTAATTCCATTTATGCTATTTTCTAATATTTTTACTAATTCCAATTTATCCTAAATTCCTCTTCTTTGCATCATCTAGGAGTGTTTGATTTGATTTTTATGTTTTCATTTAATTTAAGGTATCTTCCATTAGTTGGTTACACATAACATCAGCTTTTAGCTCTGACACTCTGTCCTCATATTGGTCACTTTTACTGTCAATATTTTCAGTAGAAGTTTTAATCTCCTGAAATTCTACTTGGAGCCTATTTTTACACTCTTGACACTCTTTGTTGACAATTCATGTCTTGTAACATTTTGTAGGGTTGCTAATTTTTTATTAGTGTCTCCTTTAGAATCCCTGATCATTTTGTTTATTTCATTATTGTTTACTGATATCTTCTATGAATTTGCCAAATGCAGTGTGCTGTTTTGTTACCTCCATTAACCTCATTTTGAACAATTTGTTTTCCTCTCTCTTCAGGGCTAATGGATCAGCTTTGAGGGTATTGGGAGTTATTGAAAGATTTTCTGTTGGCATGTCTTCTCATGTTTCTCATGTGTGTGTGTGTGTGTGCGTGTGTGTGTGTGTATATGTGTGTGTGTGTTGAGGCTTATGAGTTGATCTTTGTAGAAAACTTTGCTTTTAGTATGGGGACCTCATTAATTAACATCTATTTTTCTGTGGTGTCATCTGGATGTAGCTAACTATAGGCCTTTGCCTCTTTCCTAGGATCCAACCCCCTCCATTTACTTTCAAAGGGGGAATTGCAGCATGTTTGGACTATTACTCATTTCTTGAGGAATGGATCACAGTACTATTAATGACCCCAACTTAATCCAGACTTTGGCATAACAAGAAAACCAGTCAATAGCAACAGCTATGTTACCTTAGGTACAGTAAGAAAATCAATTTTCACATTAAATACACAGTGAATATTGGTGAACCCCAAAGACCTATGATGTATCAACTCTTACCCTTAGCAAAGAGATCTATCATTATAGTATGAACATTAAAACAAACCAAATATTGATCTACTATTGACCTATATTGAATATCTATTAAGTGGTATGACTTAACCTTTAGAACAGTATTCAAGAGCAACAGTGCAAAGTTAACAAGTCATGAAACTTCATAGTTATAGTATTAAAAGTAAAGACAGTGAGGATCAGGAGGATAGAAAAGGCCGGCTTTGAAAAAGTAATCAATGGATATGAGATGGAGAGCAAATTAAGGAGCAAGTGGAAGTTAATAGTGTTAGTAAACAGTTGCAGGAACAAAAAGAAAAGACACGTAAACAGTGCAATCTACAGGAAATAAAAGGAAGAAAAAAATATAAAGGGAGAAAAAATGGATAAAGAACCTCATTCCTTTGCTCCCAAAATCCAATGAAAGAAAGTTAAAAAGAAGAAAAAAAGAGAAGAAAATCAATAAAAGAGTGAGTCAAAGAAAAGAAGTCCTGGGGTTCTGAATGAGTGGGTTCTTTCCAAACTCTGCAATGTTGGAATCGAGGCAGCCATGATTTTCTCTGTTTTGCTTTAGGACCTGTAGGTTTTTGCAGTGCCCCTCTGCAGCAAGGACTCTCTATCTGGATATTCCAGACTGTGGTCACTGTCTAAGCCAAGGCATGTCCTTGCCCCCATTGGCAGACTGGATCTGTGGTGAGCTCCCTGGTGTCTGCTGGATGTGGGGCATAGGGCACTGTTTCAGCTGGACTGATGGCTTTAGTGTTTGTTGAGAGTCATAGTGTCTGGTTGCTCCCTTCCCTTCCTGGGTGTTGTCCTTATCCAGGATCAGGTCATTTGGCTGTGTGCCTCTGCTAGCCCCACATCAAGTGGAAGCAAAATAGAGAGCAGGGTTGTAGGTGGTGAATGGTCATACCCTTGTTATGGGGTGGGGGGGGTACCATGTATCTAGGATGGGCCTACTTGTTCATGTGAAACAGGCACCTGTTTATGTTTTTGGTGGTGTTTTGATTAGGAAAAGTTCTTCATTTTTATGTGGATCAAAATTTGTTAGTTTTAATCTTTGATGTTTTACCTTTTATTATTTAAAGGAGTAGTTCAACAGTAAATTCTCAGCTTATGAACAAGGTTCAAAGTGGGAGTTTGTTCATAAGTTTGATTCATTTGTATTCAATAAAGTGAGTCTTATAAAGTACACCTATGAAAGTTCATAACTTGAATGTTTGTAAGTTGAGAACTTCTTGTACGATGTTAAACAGAAAGAGTGAGAACAGATTTCCCTGCCTTGCTCTCAAATTCTAAAGGAAATTACACAGCATTTTATTATTATAGGCAATGTTTGCTGTATGAGATCAAGATTACTGGTTAGGACCTTTCTCCAGAAATACTGTTTCTCCAAAGATGAAGTAATATGCAGCAGTGTGTATTTAACACCAATAATTCAAACTTGGGGAAACTTTTGATTTAAAGACTCACAGGTCAGATCTGAAAGCATGAAAAGCAACAGTTAGTAACAGAGCTGGAAGGACATGCTCCTTTCTGACATTGAATTTGTACTAACTGGTGAATCCCAGCTCTAGCAACTGGATTTTATTTTCCATAATCTGTCAGATTCCCAGAAATAATTGCCTTATTCTTTTTTTTTTGATTTTTGAGACAGGGTCTCGCTTTGTAGTTCAGGCTGGCCCTGAGCTCACTATGGTGCCCAGGCAAGCTGCCGCGAATTCAGCAATCCTCCTGTCTCTGCCTCCCGAGTGCTGGGATTGCAGGCGTGAGCCATCACGTCCGGCACTGTGGTATGCGGCGTTGATTGTTGGTGGGCATGTCTCCACACCCAGCATTACATGTGGTTACCTGGGATCGAACTCAGGACCTTGCACTTGCGAGGCAGGCGCCGGAACCACTGAGCTAACCCTCCGGCCCAATAACTGCCTTATTCTTTGTCTCTGTAATTTCATGAAGGATTTATTTACATTCACTTTTTTATTTAAAAATACTGCAAATGCATTCCTGGAGCAGAAGTGAATTTATTGACACTTCTGATAATAAAGTTTATTCCAGAGAAGGGCTCATGTGATTGGGCTTTGTTCCTTTGACTATGTGATATTAAAATGCATTTCAGTTTTATTCAATCCATATTTATTTCTGTCACAATAGAGAGAAGTCGCAATTTGGAGACAAAAGGCTAAAAGTTATATTCTAGATTTGGTCAGAAAAAGAATTAGTGCCCTAATCTCATGCCTTCTTTTCTCTGATCTGTTTACTTCAGGCCCCATTTCAGTAACCCATGAATTCTTGCTACCACCTGATACTTGAATGTAAAGCATGAAAGTGGTGATTGCAAAGGTTTTATTTTTAAGTGTCAGGGCATGGTGAGGACATTCTGGGTTTGGGTTGCATTCTTTTCTGAACTGCCTGTGTAATTTACCACTCCTCCACCTGCATTTAGGATCAACTTCAGAGAAAAGGAGAGATTTCAGTTGCTTTCTCTCATTGCCATATCACTGTGTTTCTAATAGCAGCTTTCCAAGAGAGGTGCAGGTGCTTATAAGAAGGAATAATGCATTCAAAGAAGTTTTGCATTTCAGACTAAGCATTTCCTTAACATAGAATTAAGTAAATTTTCCTTCAAAAATGTGTGATTTCCTCTACTAGCCCACTAAAATGAAGCACCTACTTTTTTGAACCCAGAAAGAGGGTAGTGTAACTATGAGGTAAGTATTGCTTTTATGTGTCCAATAAATTCCCTCACATGCCTCCCTCAACTGCATATAATAGTACCCTTCTTTATAGGCAATAATATTAGGTGATTGGAAGAAGGCAGACTATCACAGTCTATCCATTAAGGGCACTCATTTTCCTGAACCCTCTCCCTACGTTCCTCTGAAACTGATCACTTCCTTCAAAGGTTGTTTGATGATATCTGTCAACAAATCACCCCCACCTTGGGACATTTCTATTAGGATGAGGGTAGAAAATTGTCTGTCTCTGTGTCTCCTCCTCTTAGAAATATATGAAACCAAGTTCACGGGCAACATCGCTCTCACAATGTGGACAGGAATTGCCAGCAATGGGGAGAACAAGGCCTCCACTCTGAGGAAGCAGAGCTGGTACATGAGAGAAAGGATCTTGATGCCTGAGACCTGGATACATTTGTGCTTGATGCTGGAGCCCTTCTTTTCCTTCACAGGTGCAGCACCAATACATTTATTGATTTTTTTTTTTTTTGAGACAAGGTCTTGCTTTGTAGTTCAGGCTGGCCCTAAGCTCACTATGTAGCCCAGGCAAGCCTGGAACTCAGCAATCCTCCTGTCTCTGCCTCCCGAGTGCTGGGATTACAGGCATGAGCCACCACGCCTGGCACTGTGTTATGTGGTATTGCTGGCTGGTGGGCATGAGTCACCACGCCCAACATTGTATATGGTTACCGGAATCGAACTCAGGACCTTGCGCTTGCGAGGCAGGTGCTGGAACCACTGAGCTAAATCTCCGGCCCCATTTGCCCCATTTATTGATTTTCATTTCACCTTTAGGTAGTTGAGTTGGGTCTGTGTTATATGCAACTAAAAATTTCCTGGCTGAAAAAGCAGCAGCAGAACAGTGACAAATAGAAATGGAGATTTTCAATATATGCAAGTACTTAGGAATTCTTTGAAGTATATAAATGAATTTTCTGGACATGTTACAGGCTGGGGCATTTTCTTTTGTAACTTGGTTACAGAAAGATCCCTTTATTCTTTATATAGTAAACTTTAATAAATTATTTCTTACCTATGGAAATAGAGAACTCATAATATTAAGTTTAGGCAGATTCCAGATAGCCTTTCCAAAGTCTTTTTTTTTTTTTTTTTTTTTTAACTTGGCTACTCTTACATTCAGATTTGGAAGCCAAAAATCAGTATGGAGATGGAAAGATCTTTCTTAAGGGAAGAATTCCAGAGTAGCTGAACAGTTTTATTTGGTTTTGGATGCCATGATTCCCATCTTTAATTTTGTAATACCTCAAGAAGAATTTGGCTTTTGAAACTGGGGCTGTTTGTCAGTCAGCCTAAATCTGATACACTGAAGGCGGATATTGCTTGTCGTGTATGTTGAGATACTTTTGAAGGTTAGAGGGACTTCACCAGCATTTAGACCTAGCATCGCAATGAAGAGCGAAACACGTAGGGGGAAAGACAGTATTCAGGCATCCTACCAAAAACGATTGGCTTTTTCTAGGCCACTGGATTTTAAACTGTTTCCATGTGAGAGATGCTAGGGAAACTTTTCAAAATTTCAAACTCCAGGTCTTCCCATTCATAGATTTTTGACTGAGTGATGTGGAAGTAGGATCTGGAAGTATCATTTTTAAAAACTTTCTCTTAGTGATTCTAATGTGTGTATAGGATTGAGAACCATGACACCCACTTTTTTTAAAAAAGGCTATTTTGCTGTGTTTTAGTTTTTTTTTAAAAGGTTATTTTGTGTTGTTTTAGTTGTCTTTTTTTTTTTTTTTTGAGACAAGGTCTTAACCTTGTAGTTCAGGCTGGCCCACTCACATATGGGCCACTCACTTCATAGCTCACTACGTAGCCCAGGCAAGCCTGGAGCTCAGCAATCCTCCTGCCTCTGCCTCCCAAGTGCTGGGATTACAGGCGTGAGCCACTACACCCAGCATTTGTTTTAGTTTTTTGAGATAGGATCTTGTTTTGTAATTCAGGCTTGAACTCACTATGTAGTCCAGGATAGCCCTGAATTTGTGGCAATCTTCCTGCCTCTGCCTCCTGAGTGCTGGGATTATAGATGTGAACTACCATGCCTGGCATGACACCACTTTCTGTGTAACTATTTCAAATTTAACATGCAATCATGAAAACTAAAGATTCAAAGTGATAAGATATGTTGTCTCTTCTTCCATTAGTGAGATGTATGATATTGGATGAATAATTTTCTGACCTGTTTGGCATCATCTATAAAAAAGTGTGACCTAGTCTAAAATAACTTTAAAACCTATTGGAGGTTCATATTCAGAAAGCATGATCTTTTTGAATAACTCTTTGAAGGGACTGAAAACTCTTGAAGTCAGAATCTATTTTCCCTTTTCTTAGAGCATGTCAGAACATGACTTGAAGGAAGGATAGATCAAGTTCATTTTGTAATAGTGAAGATCTGTGGTCTGTGGTATAAATTAAATGATAGAACACAACCATATATTAATTCCAGAGCTGTTTGAGATTACGTTGGTGTTTTGCATCAACTGGGAGGATGAGAAACCTACAACCCTCAGAGAGGTTATGAAATCTTTGCAATCAAACCTGACACCATATCCAACAACAAAGTGTTGAAGGACAGGGTTACTTTTCCCAGAAAGAATTTTTATGGTCGTTGATAATGGGGAGGGACTGCATTGGGTGTGTCTCTTTAGTGACCTAATGTAATTTGTTCTTCTGCTATAAATGGAAATAAACTGAGATGTATATGTCTCAAATAGGGGGCCTAGTACAAGCTGTGAGATATGTTCTATTAAGTCATTTGGGGATACAGTTTCTTATTCCCTTTTAGAACAACCTCCTTTGAGGTCTTAGGGCTAGCATTGAATTACTTTAAGAAACATAATCCAATAAAAATCCCTTCACCTTTGTATGCTCCTCTTGCCCTTGGCCGGGTCTGTGCAGCAGCTGCAGTGTGCATTAGACTTGCCCTCTGCTACATTTGGTCCTCAAATTCACCAACCTAAAGTCTTCCCTTCTTTCACAGAGAAGTCCCTAGCTAACCAAGGGGAGAAGGACAACCTCTTTACTCAGGGCTTGAATCTCGAGTTAATCATGGCAGTGCCTGTTTGTCCAAAGCCATTTTTAGTTCCTACAGAATCTTCAGTAAACCTTAAAGATTTCTACCTCCCTGTTTTTTTTTTTTTTTTACATATTTGCATCTCAGCATATAAGATCCTTTCACTGATCTATGCTGCAAAATAATGTTCTTCTTCAGCCTGGGACTCATCTCAAAATAAAAACTCTCCTGACAAAGTGTCATTAAGAATTAGGAAGAAAACAATCATGTTATGGTGACACATTACAGTAACTCATATTACTGCATGAAAGACTAAGTGTAGGAAAATGAAATGCACATTTGATATGTAGCTACTACTTCCCTTCCTTCTATGTATATGATCTCTAAAAGGATTCTAGGTTACATGTTATGAGCAATTCTCAAAATAAGTTGAGTTTATATTTTGGGCTACTTAGTGCATATTTACCCATAAAGGGGAACTATAAATGATGGCTAGTGTATTAACTCCAAAAACTCTAATATTTAACTATTCTTATAATATTTAACTATTCTTATAATGTGCAATTATTTAACTATTCTTATAATGTGCAAACAAATATTGCAAAGGTGAACAACAAGACTTTAGGCGGGAAGAGGACCAGCCCAGCAAGAGGAGCTGATAGCTCCATGCCAGGAATTTTCTCCTCTTTCCTTGGCCAAAACATGACTTCTGTAGAACTGTTGCATAGTGCTCACACAGCATCATTCATATCCCGCCTCCTTACTTCTTTCCAACTTGCCCAGGACTTCTCTTCGGTGCCTGGCCAGACGCACATGGACAGCCTCTGCTCTTGCCTTGCTCCCGGAAAGCCTCCTTATTTCAGTACGTCTGTTTCTTCTCTACCCTCAATCCTTCAGACTTTTCTCAAATGAGATACATCTTCTGTGAAACTTTTTATAATCGACATGCTGGTGTGAAAATAATTTGATTTAAACAGAAGACTGCAAGATTGCTTATATTTTAAAAGTAGATACTCATTAAGCCAAAAAATATGCTCACCAGTAACTATTTCAATTACTTGACTAATTCAGAAGATACAGTTTGGTTAAGGGACCGATCTATGGCTTTTCGCTCTTCAGAGCCACCTATCTCTTTTGTCTTCTCAAACAATAGATAGTCTAGTTTGTGGATTAAAGGTACTTAAAATTTATTCATTATATTTTTGCATTATGCTAATGCAATAATGATTTGTCATTTGCTCTGGCTTTGCCATGGCTCCATGGTGATCCAGGAGGCTGAGAATGGTGTAGTGAGCGCTACATCCCTTAAGACATGAATGTAGTCAGACAAATGCTCACAGTAGATAGAAAGCCAATCTAAGAGGCCATTTTAAGTAATAAACGTGATTCACATTGACCAGGAAATATCCCAGTTGCAGAGGCCCAAAGAGAGGCTTTCTAAGCAAGGGTGAGGACAAGTGAATGGTCTATTGAAGGGTCTTCCCAACCCCTGCTATGTCATCTTCTCTGTGCTCAGACAAGGCTTCTGTGGATGCCACATCTGTGCTGCCTGTAGCGTGTGGTTGTGGCACACTGAGCATGCCCATCCACACAGACATCCCCTCGAGTACCCATGCATGGAGTTTCAGTGACCATAAAATTTTTCTGTCAGTGCCATTGTGTTTAGGTGAGTGATTATCACCAATTCTTTCTCCTAGTTGCAAGAAATAATAAAGTGAATTTGTTATGATCTCATGAGTAAATGTTAGAATTTTAAAAAAATTTCAAAGGCAAAATTGAGCGATTTCAATAGAAACACAATGATTTAAGAATCCTGTGCCTCCACTCCTGTTTTCCTACTAAATCATATCCATTGCCATCTTCAGAATGGGGGGGAAGGACAAGGTCAGCAAGGTCTTTAGTCTCAGCATACAAAGGGCTAGGAAAGAGGAACAGACAGTTCTACAGTGGGGAATCAAAGAGAAAGTTACTTATTTCTTTTTCCCTTTTTCCTGCTCTTCCCATAGTTTTGGCAAATTAAAGGCTCTGTTGGGTGTGCAATTTGAGAAAACTGGAGAGGAAAGGAGAGAACAGATATACGGGGAAAACGGATATTTTGGTGAGCATGTAGAAATGGGCCATTTTATTATTATCAGTAAGAAATGGAATTCTGTTTGACCTTCTATGCCAGTTCACACAAAACATCCTGTGCAGAGCAAAATCTGAATCATAACCCGACCCTGGGCTTTAACCATGTTTCAACTAATTACATAACATAATTGTATCAAGTAAAAATGTAAAGCCATAATTACCTTGGATGCTCATTTATCTCTGGCCTTGATGTGGCTCCATTTTAAAGCTCTACCATATCTTTACCTAAACTAATTTACTTTTCCATATAAACTTTAAAAGTTTTGAGAATGTGTAATTTATCTGAACTTTTATGAATACAACCTCCCATTAGAAAAATAATACAATCACATGATAGAGAATTTGGAAAAGAATAAAAAGAGACTACTCATGATAGTACTACCACAGTATGAACTATTTGGTCCTTATTTTCTTCTTTAAAAAATAAAAGCCTAGTCATGACTATACTGAGCACTTCCCTTCAGGGCAAAGCCTCAGGACCTCGCTGCTTTCCCAGTGTAGTGGGTCTTAGCACGTTTGGATATGACAAGTATGAATTTTGGTAACCGATTTGTCCACATCAGGAATTTACATGTCAATGTCTCTGTCAAATAGGTTCATGTTAATTTCTGTTACATTCTAAAAGTTCAC
>PVIC010050892.1:0-12641 GCA_004025085.1 Thryonomys swinderianus
TTAAACCCATTCCTCAACACTATCTACAAATGTTAATCTTGAATTTATCAAAATCTTAACTGTAAGAGGTAAAAATATAATACTCCTGGAAGGAAACATGGTGTTATATCTTTACAGACTTAGAATTGACAATGGGTTATTATATTTGACATAAAAATGAAAAATAAAAAATTATTCATCATAATTGAAAGTTATGTATTTAAAAGATCATTATCATGGAAGTAAAACAAAAATCTACAGACATGAAAGAAAATAATTACAAATCATATATTTAGTCATGGCCTTGTATCCAGAACATGCACAGAGCTCTTAGCCAGGCACAGCAGTGCATTCCTGCATTCCCAAGTATTTGTGAGGCTGAAATAAGAGGTCACAAGTCCCCAAGCTTGAGCAACTTAGTGAGACCTTACCTCAAAAAAGTCTGGGGATATAGCTCATTGGTAGAAAACTTGCATAGCTTGCACAAGGCTCTGAGCTTAGTACTCACTCTCCCCAATTAAAATCTTAAAATTCAACTACCAAGAGACAATTGAATTTTTAAAATTCCTTAAGGACTTGACCACAGAAAGTTTTCAAAGATAAAAGTATGGCCATCAAACCTATGAAAAGATAGTCAATATTGTTAGTCATTAGGGTAATGCAATCAACCACAATAAAATGCTGTTTCAGCTTTTAAGAATGGATTTTTTTTTTTTTTTTGAGACAGGGTCTCACTTTGTAGTTCAGGCTGGCTCTGAGCTCACTATGTAGCCCAGGCAAGCCTCAAACTCAGCAATCCTCCTGTCTCTGCCTCCCGAGTGCTGGGATGACAGGCATGAGCCACCACGCCCGGCACTGTGGTATGTGGTATAGATTGCTGGTGAGCGTGAGTCTCCACACCCAGCATTGTATGTGGTCACTGGGGATTGAACTCAGGACCTTGCGCTTGCAAGGCAGGCGCCGGAACCACTGAGCTGACCCTCCGGCCCAAGAATGGATATATTTCTTTATATGTCTAAATTTTGACATAGGCTTTAATCTCAGCCCTTCAAAGACTGAGACAGGAAGATGACAATTCAAAGCCAGCTGGGTTGCACAGCAGTTTCATAGTGAGACTCAAAAACAAACAAATAGAATGTCTGTATAGCGAAAAGAACCATAGAAACAATAAGTGTGGGCAGAGATGTAGAGCATTTGGAATCCTGTACATTACTGGCAGGAATGGAAAGTGTTTCAGCTGTTATGGGAAACAGGCAGTTTCCTAAAAAGGGTAAACATAGAATTAACACAAGTCCCAGTAATTATTCTAGGGATGAATCTACAAGTTTTTGAAAACAAGTACTCAAATACAGTACTTATACATGGCTGCTTCATTCTTAGTAATGCTGGAAACATCTGGTATGCCCACATCCATATAAAGGAATAAAGTACAAATGCCCCCGCTAAGGTACATGAAGTTCACATACACTATGCTGACTGAAGAAAGGCAGAAGCGAAAGATTATATGTTGTTAACTAGCTTTATGTGAAATATGCAGAATAGGTCAGTCTTTGAAAACAGCTGATAGTTGCCATAGGGTATGTACAGCTAAGAGTGAGTAGTAAGTGAATAATGGGTATGGGGTTTCCTTTTGTGGTAATGGAAGTATTCTGAAGCAAGTGATGATAATTGTGCAACATTGTAAATGAGTTAAATCTTACTGATTGAAGGCTTTAAAAGAGTTTTATGTTACTTAAGTTCTTCCTTGATGTTATTTAAAAATGAACGTAGACAGGGCTGGGATATTATGGGTACTGTTTCAGAGTTTTGCTGGTCCGTTTCTGACCAGAGCTGCAGATTGCTTCTGAGCATCTTCAAGAATGTACAGTGGATAAAAGGGCAACTCTGCAAATATGGTGATAATAGTATGAGTGTTGCACACTTATGAGGATAGTACTTGTGTAAGAGAAATCTCATCTCTCTTCCAAAGGAGCATCTCTCAAGGGTATGCAGCATCTTTCCCTATTAAGTTGCCTTTCCCTCTCTTGCCTCTCAAGTCTATATAATCCTTTTTCATCCCAGATACCACAAATCTTCCAGTCACAGTAGCATTTGACAGTCTTTCACTGTGGTGGCACACACAGGTTCCCTTCTCAGCCTTATCATCATGATGGATTTCTTGTAATCACATTTTTTTGGTTCCTACACATTAGAAAGGCTAGTGGGACCTTAGATGACAAGCTCGGAATCTGAAACGAGAATGGATGATTACTACGGACTAAATAGAACAAGATGAATTTTATCAGAGAGAGCTGTTAAGTCTGTTAGTACAACATGAAGGGACAGGACAGCAGCATGTGCAGCAAAGTGAGGAGCCATGAAGTATCATCACTCTTGACCTCTCAGCACCTGCTAATGAATGGCTTGTTTGAAGGTGGTGTTGGAAACTACTTTGTGTTGATCAGGCCACAGTGAGGAACTCACTCCCATTCCACTTTACAAGGGGCTTTGGCAAATGAAGAATAAGTACAAAGGACAGTGTTAGAGGGGTAGGAGGACACTGTGTTATGACATATAAATGAAGAGAACAGGAGTGGCTGGTCTTGAAAACATGGGCAATCTTCATACAATGAAAATGATCAGAAAAGAAAAGGAAAAGAACAACCTACTGCCTTTGTGATCATAAAGGCATTCAAGCAAAGTCTGGATGAGCACTTTTCAAAGATATTCTTTTTTTTTTTTTTTTTTTTTTTTTTGCTTTTGAGACAGGGTCTCACTTTGTAGTTCAGGCTAGCCCTGAGCTCACTCTGGTGCCCAGGCAAGCCGCCGCGAACTCAGCAATCCTCCTGTCTTTGCCTCCCGAGTGCTGGGATCAAAGATATTCTTGATTAGTGAAGTCACATAGCTAATATTGTGTATTTCAATGTTAAGATTAGTAGATCTACATAATTACTAAAGAGCAGGCAATGGGTAGGTAGGAAAAAGAGTATTGACTGAAACCAGTGGTCTGATACAATTCAGAATGTCAAATGCTTCCTAAACTTAAATCTTTACTAAAGGTGCCATAAACACCTTAGAAGTGATGGAATTTTCAAATTTTGGTCAGTGACTATAGAAAGATAACTTGCTTCCTTTGTTTTGTTTTATAGTCTACTCTTCTCAGACAAGATCTAGGGCTTGGGAGCCCAGCACAACTATCTTCAGGAAAACCAGGAACACCATACTACTCATTCTCTACCACAAGTTCTAGGAGAAGACCACTTCATGACTCTACAGCACTTGGTGAGTATATCACACAGCAGATCCTATCCTACAAGAAGTAGCTGGCATGCACACCTGCCTGCCTACTGCTTCCCACCCACCCTCCTTTACTTTTTTTTCCTTTCCTTTTCTCTGTTAGGTTACACTTCTGGTTATGCTTTTAATTAGAAAAAAATAGTTTCTTGGTTATCATTGATTTCAGAACTTACTTCTCTAGAAGTAATGTAAAGTTGAACATTCCTAATCCAAAACTATGAAATCTAAAATGCTCCAAAATCCAAAACAAAATTTAATGTTGACATTATACCACAAAATTCCACTTCTGATTTCATGTGATAGATTTTAGTCAAGGCACACTAACAATTCTATATAAAATGCCTCTCAGGCTATGTATGTAAGGTGTATATGAAGCATAAATGAGTTTAATGTTTAGATTTGTGTTCTATTTCTGAAATATCACATTACATCTACCTAGATATTCCAGAATCTAAAATAATATCCATAATCCCAAACACTTCTGGTCATAGCATTTTAGTAAGGGATTCAATCTATAGACATATTGTGTGTGTGTGTGTGTGTGCGTGTGTGTGTGTGTGTGTGTGTGTATTAAGTAGAATATTAAAATTTTCACTCTCAAGTGTTAAGCCACCACCACCACTGTAATTGACCTCAGGGGCACACTGCCATTGAACAACTTCCCCAGCCCTTGTCATTTTTAAATTTTAAGTCAAGGTCTCATTAACTTGCCCAGGCTAGCCTCAAACTTGAAATTCTCCTGCCTCAACCGCCTGTGAAGCTAGGATTACAGTATGTTCTAACACAATGGCAGTGTTTTATATTAAAGGTTGATGTAAGAGTAATTTTAGATGATGATGTTTGCCATGCCATAATTTTTAACAAGTGTCAAGCAACAGATTTAATACTTTATTTAGTCTTCTACATGAGGACCTAGGTAATTTTTAAAATGGGACTCAACCAGTTTTTCTCTTATAATTAAAGTTTCATGTCTCAATATTAAGACCTTGGTTTTGACTAAAATTGAAATAATACTGAACATAGTACAGAATTGTTTTATAGACATTTTTGCTTCAATAAGAAAAAAATACTGTTAATTCAATTCAGTAGCTATAAGCCCACGCTTAACAGAAGAACTGTAGCTGCAAAGAAGACATTGATACTCTGAATATGTGACTTACCTGATACAAAATTTAAGATTTTTAGGAGGATCTTGGGTGTGTGGCCAGCCTGGGCTCTATAACAAGTTCAGCCTGAACTACATTGCGAGATCTTACCTTCAAAAACAATTTTTTTTTCATACCACCTCCAGTATTTCCTATATTAGTTGCTCCTATCCTCATTTTTCTTTAAGTTGAGGTAAAATCAGAATAACAAACTGAGCTACACAAAGGTATAGAGCTGAATGACATGTAATGCTTCCCAGTATTACACAACTGCTGGAAACCTGTACATAGGAAGCATTCATATTTCCTCCTGCTCAGATCTTTTTCAGCTTCCTTCCTTTATGTCTATGCATAACCTAACTAAACCAGTCTTTTGCATTGCTATGTATAGCAGGTATCGGGTGTTCACTAATACTTTATCCAGTTTGTGTTTAAATGTCAGAATTGTTGGTGATTCCTATCAAAGATTCTTTATAGAAGAAAATGAAAGTTGTAAAGTATATCTGAATTTAAGTTAGGCTAATTTCTAAAAAAAGTATAATGTTGAGAGTGTACTATAGTTACTCATTAGATAAATATTTGTTGACTACCACTGATTTCCATATCTAACTTTTACCTATACAGTATTTCTAGTCTCCAGTTGTAGTTAGGCTTTGAGGTTTGTATGAAAGGCCACTGTAGCGGATTGTCACATTCAGTATAAAAAAACCCTTCTCAGTATAATGGATGATTTAGTGTGTGTACTGTTAGAATCAGTCCTGATGATGTGGAACAACATACTTTCTGTTAATAAAGAAATTATAAGTTGTAAAGTACATTTTTCACCTCTTCTCTAGTTTCCTAATGAGTGAGGGTAGAAACATTCCTTTTGAGTCTAGATATGTCAGTGTTACTTCTGTGTACACACAATTTATAACAGAAAAGACTAATACAAGCATTATACTACCACTGAAAGTTCAAGGGGGAAAATTAATATTAAAATATTTAGGAAAGAATGAGATTTCATAAAATCCAGATTTAAAATTCAATTTTTCTGTAAAATAAAGCTTACATCTTGATTATGACATTGGTACTGTTGACTTTCTCCTTCCTTCTAGGGATAGTGCATTATATGTGTGTACATATATATATATATATATATATTACATCTTTACAAAAATTCTGTGAGGTTGTCTTATTATCCTCATGTTACAAATGAGGCATTAAGACGCAGAGATGCTGAGTAATTTAGCCAAGGATGAGTGCACAATATGGTAGTTTTCCTTGTGCCTAAAGAATCCTGCCCATCTCCAATGAACATCATTGAATGCATTATTACACTGTCCATTGTCACTTCTCAAGCTTAGCCACTCTTCTTGACATTATAGTTATTTATAAAAATTTTAAGAGTTTAAAAGAATTTTAAAGAACCACACCAACCTCAACATCTTTTCAAACCACTCATTTAAAAAATCAACATTCTTCAAGAAGTTTCTAACCCATAAGCATTTTGCTCAACTTTTACTATAGGCCTAATAATAATAATAATAGCTAAACCTTATTAAATGAGCTGCTCACCATCCTGAGCATCTTTTATATATTATCACAGTGCAAGACATTGATGTAAGAGAAGCCCCGTGTGGTGTTTTTGTTTGAGACAGGGTCTTGCTTTGTAGTTCAGGCTGGCCCTGAGCTCACTATGTAGCCCAGACAAGCCTCAAGCTCAGCAATCCTCCTGCCTCTGCTTCCCAAGTGCTAGGATTACAGGCGTGAGTCACCACACCCAGTATTGTGGTATGTGGTTGGTTACAGGGATCAAACCAGGGACCTTGCACTTGCCAGGCAGACACCTGAACCACTGAGCTAAATCTCCAGCCCCATCCCTGTATGTTTTTGAAGGAACTGAACTCAGAGCTTACATCTGAGCTCACAGTACTTTATAATGAAGGTGAAACTTGAATCTCATCAGTTTACTTTACCCAGTTTTCAGCCTCCCAAAGTGATCTGTGAATCCTAGGCTCCTGATTTTAAATTAAACATTTTATATGGGATCGTACAGTAGGAGCTCATGAGAAGAGGCATTTTATTCACATGGTAGGGAAAAATTGGTAGCAACTAAACAAAAATTTAAATAGCTACATTCTCTATTAATGACCCCAACATGGAGAGGTAGTTCCAAATTGATAATAGTTTGTTTGACTTTTGTATAAAGTATTGCATTTGTTGAGGGAATATTGTATGAATTGTGAAGAATTGGGTTCCAAAAACATTTAACAAAGATCAAAGATTTTGCCTTTAAGTTTTACAAATATAGAGTATGTTAGGTATTGTTTATCTGTAGCTCTTCTATTTTAAGGAAATAGGCTGTTGCTAATGAATGCTGTTTCCTCTTTTTATTGTATAAAATTTTCCATGAGCTACTTTTAAAGTTGCTTTTTCTTTTTGCCTTGAGCCTCCTGGTGTATCCACTATAGAGAATTCCCAGCTCAAATTGAAATATTTCATTCTTTCTAAAGTTGCATGCTTTATTTTACAGTGTTATTTATGGCCCAGGAAAGTAATGTGCTAGATTAATCCTTGTTTTCAAAAATATTGGACATTACATCAGCCTTTTCCTGTGTCCTCTCTTCCCTAATAATGTATCCCTCTGCAAATCCTAGATTGGATGACGTATCGCTTCATTTTATAAGAAATAAGATGTATGCATTTTAAATTTTACAGTTAGGTAAAATTAGACTATCATGTAGGCCTTATTTTTTACTGATATTGATAAATATTCTCTTAGAAATATACTTTCTCCATTTATTTCCTGGAAATAAACTCAAACATTCATGCATAAATTGTACAGTGGTATAGGGCCAGGGATTTAACACACCTACCTTGGAAGCACAAGGGGCCAGTACCACCAAAAACCAAAAAAAATTGAACAGTGGCATTGACGCTACAGTGTTAGCACACATTACTGAAGCCAGTGTTCTTACTCAGTACTAGATGTCATTGGATATGCCCATGCCTCCATTTTGTAGTTCGTCTAGCATGTATTGACATTATTATAACCTTAATTTTTCATTCCTTAAATTTAACATGTGATTTTTAACAAGTTGTAATAAATCCTTAGCTTTTTATTTTTTAAAATATGCTTTTAAACCTAATTCTCAATGTGATACAGACACTAAATTTGTATCTCTGTTAAAGAAGTAAATTACTTAGATGACCTGTTAGACCAAGTCCCCTTCTCAAATGAAACTTAGGTAAATGATGTAAAGTGTCTTGTATTACACCTGGCACACCCCAGATTTTTTAAGAAATTTGGGGGGGGCTGGAGATTTAGCTCAGTGGTTCTGCACCTGCCTTGTAAGCGCAAGGCCCTGAGTTCGATACAATGCTGGGCATGGTGACTCACGCCCATCAGCCATCAATACCACATACCAGAGTGCCGGGCGTGGTGGCTCACGCCTGTCATCCCAGCACTCAGGAGGCAGAGACAAGAGGATTGCTGAGTTCGAGGCTTGCCTGGGCTACATAGTGAGCTCAGGGCCAGCCTGAACTACAAAGAAAGACCCTGTCTCAAAAAAAAAAGAAATTTTGGGCCAGAGATTTAGCTCAGTGGCACCACACCTGCCTGCCTAGTGCAGGGTCTTGGATTTCTGGTACCAAAAAAGAAAGAGAAATTTTAATTCCCTTCCTAGATACATGTTTAGTGGTTTGTTGTTTTCTTTCTTGTTTTACTTGCTGTTTTCTTCCTAAACTTATGGAACATGTATTTCAGAATGTGTCATTGTATTAGAAGAACCTGTTCTGGAGTGGAATCACTTAGAAGAAATGAGATTTCCTCTGTTATTCTGGTGACTCTGGAAAACTGGAAAAAAGAGAGGCACTAGGAGAAGATATACTTTCTATTCATTGGAACCTGATTTTTGTATACTATAATAATATACTGTTTTCCATGTGCAGATCCTTTGCAAGCAAAGAAAGTCAGAAAGGTGCCTCCTGGTCTGCCTTCTTCTGTAAGTACCAATTTTTTTTAAAGTTAATGTTAAATAATTGTATTTCAAATAAATATTCTGCAGTTTCTTGCTATAAGAGTACTTGTAATTGGTGCATCAAGCATACTTTACATAGTCACTCTTGACTGCTTAACAAAATTATTGACTGAGATAAATCCACATTTAATGTTAGGCTTTTGGGTTTCTCTGCAGTGATTTGTAGCTTACTCATATGCTCCTATTCCATGTCCCTGTCATTTGAATTTCCCTCTTGGGAAGAAGACTAGGCCAGTAGCTGTCAAAGAAAATCTCCTGTACAGGTCTTTTGATGTTTAATTAGTCATTATGTTGCTGAACAGGAGGACAGACAGAGATTAATAGCTTGGAATCTTAGAAATTTACATTCGTAATAATCCCAGTGGAGCTAAAGACATTAAGATTCGGAGGATGTGTTCAGCTCAGCTTGCCTCAGTAGGACTGAGGTTATTAATATGCATAAATCATCGAGTCAGATGTTCATTGTGAAGCCCTTGTGGATTTTAAAGCCTTCATTAAGTCTTTCCTAACTTCAGCCTAGCATCGGAAAAGCTTTCAAGCAACTAGTTTGTTGATCTCTCTTTGCTCAAAAATGTATCCTTGGAGAATAAAGGGCTTTGATGAAAAGGTTTGGTAGAGCAATCATTAATGGTTGTGATAATCTAATATTATAGAGGAGTTTGTGCTATTAAATATACTTTTAAGGGAATAAAATTGTTTGGAAATGGACCTACATCATAAATTCAACTATAATTTTTTAAATCTCTGGTACAGAGAAGGAAGAGGGGCCTCCCTTTGCTCAGAGCAAGTGAAGAGTGAGGCTGTTGGAGTGAGGCCCTGGTGCCTTGTCAGGCACATCTCTTTGTTGTGTAAATAGTGTCGGGTTTTTATTTGGCCACACTTAACTTCTGGGCGCAGGTGCTGCTGGGTGAGTTGCAGCTCAGGGAAGTATAGATTGAATGGAATATCCGGCTTGGCGAGTAGTAATTTAGAAAGTGCAGCATGGGTCTGAGCTTTTTTATTTTTTATTAAGGCTAAAGTAGAGATATCATCTTGTTGGTTGTTTGCCTGCCTTCTTTCCAGTATTCTTGCCCAGCCTTCTCTTCTGTGTGATATGTGAAAAGTCAAATTTGAAATCCTCTTTGAAAGTTCCAGATGGATCTGAGTTTTATACAGCCTAGAGCAGCTGTGCTCTGAACCTGCAGCCTACCTGGAAGGTTGGATTGCAGCTGCAGGCATTCTTAAAAGCTGTTGCTTGCATAAGCACTTGAGCCCACTAGAGGCTGAATAGCTGCTTGATAAACAAAATGAACACAATGCCTCAAATCATTATTCCGGAAAACAGGAATTTTTTTTCTGCAGCAGCTAAAAATAGTTCGGCAATTTACATTTTAACAGTTGTACACTATGCAGGGGTAGGTGGTTCAATAGCATAACAGATGATTTCTGTTAGATCGTCAGAAATCATATTAAAACTGACAGAACTGCTAAAACATTTAACAATGCAATTTTCCTATAGTTTATGACTATAATACTAGGGAAGTAATAAAAGTCAAATTATGTATTAATACTTGTTAGAACTACATAGGTTAAAAAAAGATAAGTAAATGAAAACTTCATCTCATGCTTCTTAACCTGACATTAGTTTTAAGAAACAGCACTCAGTGTGTCACAGTTCTTAGGTTTTTAAATCAACAAATAAAATGATTCTGGAAAGAGACCCTGAACATCACAGTCCCTACATTCCTAGTCAGAGCAGCGTGTCTGCTCGAGCTGTTGTCTGTGTTGTCTCACATGTCCAGGAGAAGAGCCCCTGTATACTTAGGAGACTTTAAGAACCATTAGGAAATTTCATAAGCTACACTTAGTTGCATATTGTATTTTTTAGCTCCTTCAGTGCATGCTGAGTGTTAACTGAAGTTATACCTTGTGTTTAACAAAATATATTTTAGATAAATGCTATGTTGACACTCAGGTTTTTAGAAGAAAACAAAGTAATTTTAAAAACATACTTTGAATAGCAGAGTAAGTTCAGAGAAAACTTGTGGTTAGACTCTACTCAGTGTCTAAAACAAATAAGGATTTAAAGTTGTAGTTTTCTATTTGTAGTTTCTATTTTCTGGTAGCATTCTCTTTGAATGCTTTTCCTGAAGAAATATGCATTATGAATTATTTTAAAAATAGAATATAAAGCCGGGCGTGGTGGCTCACGCCTGTAATCCCAGCACTCGGGAGGCGGAGACAGGAGGATTGCTGAGTTCAAGGCTTGCCTGGGCTATATAGTGAGCTCAGGGCCAGCCTGAACTGCAACGTGAGACCCTGTCTCAAAAAAAAAAAAAAAAATAGAACATAAAATGAAAAGTATGTGGATTTTTTCATGATAACTTGAATAATTTCATACTTACTCAAAACAAATTTGACAAAGTTTAGATTTCATTGGTTTGCTGCTTTTCTTCATCTTTAATAACCTCAAATACAATGTTTAGTTTTCATTAGTTTGCTGCTTTTCTTCAACTTTAATAACCTCTGAAATACACGTTCCCATTACTAAAGAAAATGAGTGGTTAGTACTGCTCATACTACTATAAAAACAATAGTCAGGGTTACTCAAGATTGTCATTGATAATCTTGTTCATGTTTGCAGAGCAACTGTAAGGTAACTTCTGTGTGGATAAATGTGCAGTGAAGATGTTTTGAACATTTTTCGAACAATATGTCAGTAAGGTTAGTCTGCCTAATTCTGCTCAGGTACTGTTTGTATGGCCCTTCACTAGTGAGTTATCCAGGAGGAAATTTGGAATGTAAATTTGGAGGGCTAAAATGCTATGTGTACTTATGGCTTAAAAACTGGCCAGCCTTAATACAGTACTAAAAAGTATTGTGGGCATATTCTCCTGATGAAGTAATGTTTGTAAGGACAGGATTTTCCACTTGCTTGTCTAGACAGGTTAAAAGAGTAGACAGAGTGGTCTTTTTGTAGCACCAACAATGAAATGGTGTGTGGGTGATGAGAATTTTGATGTACAGGCCCCATTGTTGCCTTCAGAGAACTTAACCATGAATTCAGCAAATTACTTGTATTTTTTGGTGACATACGATAGATAAAACTAACCCTCCTTTGATTTGGGGTAGAGATTGAGGGCAAATTTTGTCCCTTAGTAATTCTTTTTTTTTTTTTTTTAAGTTTTTGCAGAATATTTGTTAGCATCCTTTACAGCCTGAGTGTCATTCTGTGAAAGATTCCAGACTTCCAGACATAGGAATGACTTTAACTGTTACCTTTAACATCTTAGTCATTAATCTGAATATATATGATACCTCACCTCAAATCACACATAGGGCTGAGATTACAACCTAATTTAGTAGGAAAGACATTTTCTTTTTGAAAAATTCATGATTGCCCATCTTGGTTTACTTATAAAATATATTGCTTAGTATATTAAATTTAAAACCTAGTTTATTTTGTCAGTTACATTTTTATTGATGAGATGCATTTTTAATTGACCTATTGCTGCTAAAGGAAGGTGTAGTATTAGAAAGCAGATTTCCTGGTCATGCAGATGGTGGGTTTTATCTATCCTCAGCTTCTTTTTATTTTATAACATTGGAGAAATTACTCGATTCTCTGAACTTAATAGGGTTTGTTTTTGGTTTTTGCTCATGCCTGCACTGCTGAGGATCTACAGGTGCACTGCCACCAGGCTGCCTCCCATTCCTGCACCTCAGGTTCCTTTGTATTTGAGATGATAATACCTCCCATAAATATTGCTATGAGAGTGTTATATGCCAGATATTTGCCTGGTGTATCAAATATATTTAGTAAGTGTTTCTTATGCAATTTTCTTGTTTCTGCTGCTACAGCCTGAAATTTAAAAAAAAAATCATCTTTATTTTGTTGAAAAGCAAGAAAAATTTTAAGAATGAAAGGGTAAATACAATGAATGAAGAAAGTTACTACACTTGTATATGTAAAGTATGTACAGGCCTAGCACGCAGTGAGTACATGATAAATTGTTGCTGATGGTGCTCAGAAACCATTCACATGCAGGAGAAGAACCTACAAAGAGAGGAGAAACTTGTTGAATCACATTCTACTGATCAGAATGTATATTATTTTTGCTCCACAAGTACATTTTTCCCCTTAATTTATGGACCATTGAACCAATCTCAGATGGAGAGAAGTTTCTTTGTTCTTCATTTCATAACTTGGTTTTTGTATTTCCAAACATAGATAATTTTT
>PVIC010050893.1:0-12650 GCA_004025085.1 Thryonomys swinderianus
GCCCAGGCATTAACATTATTATTCCTAAATTGAATGTACTAACATAAAAACAATTACATTAGAACCACTTGGAAATATATAGAAAACATCTAATTTTAATAAAGTGGCTTTTAAAAAATCATTTACATTTCAACTCCAACAATGATAATAAATTTTATCCATATGCTACAGTAAAGCTCACTTTCTACATTATCCATATGCTACAGTAAAGCTCACTTTCTATGTTCTATGTTAATATTATAATATTATAATAATAGGTTTGTGAAAATGGTAAATGAACAAAGAGGAAAATTACAGTTTGACAAAAACACATCATTGCTTAATTAAATTTATTTTAAATATTGAAATATATTTTAAAATAAAATAGTTTTAAAAATAAAATATCTAGCATAGCCTAATATATTTCTATAATCAAAAATATGAAAAATTAAATAATGCAATGTTTACAAATGAGAAAACATTTAAATAGATTAAAATATTTACATTGTCTCATATAAAGTGGTTTGGGATTTATGACATATAAGTAATTATTAACTATATTCTCATCTGTAAAGTAACTATTATAATAATGAACGTTCTCAAAACACAAGGGTAATATGTAATGAAATGGTGCATTTAAAATATTTAAAATGTTTCTATCACAGTAGAATTTCAATAAAGGTCACTTACAATTTTATTATTATTACAGGTATTCTCTAGTTACAATTAGACCAGAGAGTATCATTTAAGAATAAAGTTTTTCCAGGGGCTGGAGATTTAGCTCAGTGGTTCCGGCGCCTGCCTCACAAGTGCAAAGTCCTGAGTTCGATCCCCGGAAAACACATACAATGCTGGGCGTGGAGACCAACACCCACCAGCCACCAATAACACATACCACAGTGCTGGGCATGGTGGCTCATGCCTGTAATCCTAGCACTCGGGAGGCAGAGGCAGGAGGATTGCTGAGTTCAAGTCTTGCCTGGGCTACATAGTGAGCTGAGGGCCAGCCTGAACTACAAAGCGAGACCCTGTTTCCAAAAAAAAAAAAAAAAAAAAGAATAAAGTTTTTCTGAAGAGTGAAATTTTAAGATAACCATTTTACTACAATTTAACTTGTCTCACTATAGCCTAAGACAAACTTAGTATTTTAATATAAAAAGTATTGCATTTCCAGATTGCTAGATGCATTTTTGAATTCATAAATTTAATGTGAAGTATATTTCTGACTCTATTCTCTTTCTGATGTAATAATAATATAATCACAATGTATTTGAATGAAAACTAAGGTTTCTCACATGCCAAAGTCCTAGAACTTTAAAATGACACCCACTGCAACTATTTCTGACTTAGTACACCAGCAAATCTAATGAAGTGGAACTACTGTAAGTTATAAATTACCATTTATTGGGATCCATTATGTGTCAAAATTATGTTGTAGACATATATTAGAAGCTACCATTAGGGAATGACTTTTAATTGAGCGAATGTCACTTTTTTATATAGCAAAATATCTGAACCTTTGGTGACCTTTGTTTTTCATAGCTTAAAATGATGTCAAACTGAAGCTGATTCCCCTGTTGAAGCAGGAAACAACCTGTATTAGTGGGCTGATCTCATTACGTGCAGTGAGCATAAGGCAGATTCATGATGATGGCTGTAAGTGAGACTAATTTCTCTTTTCAGGTTCATATTAATTAACTCATTCTCTTTCTTTACTTCAGGAATTTAGATCAGCTTTGGAATTTGTTTTACATATCAGACTATTAGGAAATGATAAGGTAGTGGTAAGACTCATCATTGCAATCTATGCAAAGATTCTACTCTCAACTTTTGTGCTTTATTTTCAGATCAAAATTTGGGTACCATCCCCAAACTGATGTAATAATAGAACCAAGTAAATCCACTTTTTTCAGTCAAAGGAAGCCCTGGATCTACACGAGAGCCCAGTAAAGACCAGGAGGCTTGAATGTGTTACAGGGAAATTCCCATTTTAAATTTACACCTTTTACACAACAAGGCAGACTATCATTTGTAAAGTGATCTTTCATATTTTAATTTTCAAAGTTCTTCCCTACCACTTTAGTAATTTTAATATCACTGATTATAAAAAGACTTATTAAATCAAAATAATAATGTGTTCAGAATCGCTGTGTCTCTGAATAATAGGACAAAATTAAAACCCAGTTAGTTGGCAGTCACCCAAAATTAATAATAAAGAATATATAACAGAATAATATATACATGAATATATAATAAATAATATAATAAATATATGATATATTATAAATATTTATATATTTACGTATAAATATATAATATAAAATACAATTAATAATAAACTGAAAATATAATAAGATTTAATGATAGAAAAAGCATCAGTTGACATTTGAATACATTATAAGAATATTGGAGAACTTATTTAAAATTTCACCTCTCTTCTAATTAGATGCAATATCCTTCCTTAATATACAAAGAAAGCATTCCTACGGACATCAAAGATTAACCTCAAGTTGTAACTTTTTCTAAACCTGACTGCATCTTAATTTTATCTCCTTTAAGCCATATTTACAGTTATGTAATTGAGAACAGTAAACCATAAAGGTAGTGATTAGATTAATGTTTCAAAATTTATATTGGGAAGTAAATTTCAAGTTACATTCATGTAAGAAGTCCTAGAGCATTTCATGGATATACAGCTGAAGACCATTTATGTGTCTTATAAGTCTATACAGCACCCAAAACAGAAAGAATAAACAGCTACTTAGAGGATACACATGTTTGTGTAGGATGGGATTTTAAGAGATTTATTCTATTTACATTCTATATTTATGCCCATTAAAAATTCAGCTCTCTCAAATTTAAAGAACCAATTCAGAAATGAGCACCTGAAATGAACAGACATGTTTCAGATTAAGAAGTAAAAATAGTAAAGAAACAGAGGAAAAAAATGTTTAACATCACTGGTCTTTTGAGAGCTGCAGATGAAAACAACACTACAATTCCATTTTAGTCCAGAAAGAATGGCTGCTATTAAGAAATCAACCGACATCAAATGCTGATGAGGCTGCAGGGAGAAAGGAACCCCTTTCCACTGTTGCTGTGAGTGAAGTGCACCACTGTGGAGATCAGCGTATAGATTCTTCAAAAAACTACGATTAGCGGTCCCATTTGAGCCTTCTATTTCCGTGGTAAATATATTCATGAAAGAAGTAAAAGCATCTCATGACGGAACATCTGTGCACCCATGTTCATAGTCTCTCAGTTTCTGATAGCTAAACCTTGGAAACAGCCCTAATAATGCCCATCAACTGGATACTGCATAAACGAGATGTGCTTTTAAACAATAAAATAAAGTATTACTCAGCCATACATAATGATACATTAGAGACAGTTACATTGGTGCCCCTTGAGATCATACTTATAAATGAAATAAATAGGACACAGATGTGTATCCCATCTTTAGTATGACAAAATGAAGTTGTAAATGATGTTCAAAATATGATTTGCATTGCAAAATAGGAAGAAAATGTTCAAAGGTGAAATGGGAGGGGCGAGAGAAAGCAAGAAGAGAAAGAAAAAAAGTTGATGCTAAAAAGAAAGGAAAAGAAAACCCTATGTATCTAGGGATGAGTGGTTTCAGGGAGGAAAGCTGAATGGGGAAAAATAAGAATCAACATATATCATCCACAGGTAAAAGTTCTCAGTGATGAATATGATCATAATGAATACATAAAATGTACTGATAAGTTCAATAAAGGAAAAATCTACATTGATTTACCATATATTGAAAATGGTATTAGAATATAAAAATGGTCTGGTGTGTTGGGTCATGTCTGTAATCTCAGCACTCGGGAGGCAAAGGCAGGAGGATTGCTGAGTTCAAGGTTTTCCTGGGCTACATAGTGAGCTCAGGGCTAACCTGAATTACAAAGTGAAACCCTGTCTCAATAAATTGAATGAATGAATGAATGAATGAATGAATGAATGAATGAATGAATGAATAAATAAATAAGAATTGAAAATGGTACATTGCTTAACAAAAATATGATGATATGTGTCCTTAGACAAAGAATTTAGACCATTTAATGGAGAAAGTAACAGTCTGAATAAAGTTAACTAACAACTATATCTACTTCATGGCTTTTTTTTTTTACATTTGCAACATGAATGGTTTGGGGAAAATGTAGACTTCAGTGATGATATAGATTTTAAATGAGTTTATTGCTCTGAATATAAAAAAACACAAAGATTTGAAGATTGAATGGCAATAATACTTTTCTATCACAATTATGTTTGCTCAATTCAGAGATAATATATTTGGAGTGTTTCCAGTACTTATTAGAGTATTGCTTTAAAGATTTATGACCTTAGTTTTTAAATTAAAGATGAATTATGCTAAAATAGACTTAAAATTCACCTCTACATTGTTCTTTGAGAACATCTAAATCTAACTTTGTATGCAATAAGGTTTCTAATGATTTTGTACATTTTAACACCTGCATTTGACAAAGTAGCATGGGCTATGATTTGGCAACACATTAATATGAGATGTTCATTGGCTTAACACACCAAGTTTCACATCTGATTAACTTATAAAAGTCCGCTGTGATTTACCAGGGCAATCATATTCCATTCAGTGTCTCAGGGAATGTGTTGAGAGGCATTCGGACTCTGTAGATATTTAGTAAGTCCTAAAATAGCTCTACCACAAATCAGGCTTTGAAAGTCCACTTTTTAAAATAATATTTTTATTGCTAAATTTTGAAGCTTAAGTGTGCATACATTGATCCTTCCTGACAGTGAGTGTATTAAGTTTTTACTTCAGCTTAGGCTCTAGCTAGGCAGAGTAATCTTGCACTCAGCAAAATATTATTTTCATCTACTGTAAGGAGGCTTACAGAGTAGGATTTGTTAGGAGCAAGGAAATATTAATTAGGGGTGCATACAAAAATGTAATTTCTTATTATAAATATTCTGCGATAGTAATGGAAATGGGAAAACTTACAGTGAGTTTCTATTCTGAAAAATCAAAAGAATAAAAAAAATATAGATTTAACTGAAATCTGAATGAGAAATGTTTGGCATCTTGAAGGAAAAAAATGTATCCTGAGGAAACTGTGACTAAACCTCCTTTAAATAATTGAAAGAAAAGTCCGCTTATTAACTAGCTACAGCATGTTGAAAAGTTTGTATACTTGGAGGATAAAGTGAATTGCGTGTGCATGGGCACAAACATGCTTGTTTTGGTTTTTATTTGTTTATTGATTGATTGCTTCAGTCTCAGTATAGTGAAAAGCTTGAAGTTAGGAGACAAGCCCTGAATCTAGAGAACACACTAATTTGGATTGGGTAGTGGTTGTGGGACCAACAAATTAAAAAAAAAATCATTGGTTTCAAGTAGCAAAAGAAGGAAAACAGGGAGGGCATTTGTAATTGTACTTATATCATTTGTTGTGTTATAGTTTAGTAAGATAAGTGCAGTTAAGGGATGTTGTACTATATTAGTCACATTTCCCCTGGCCAATCAAAATATCAAATACCTACAATTTAAAGGAAGACAGATTTATTTAGCTCATGGTATTCAAGGTTTAAGTTCATGGTAGGATAACGGTGAGGCAGAAATAGAATAGTGGAAGGGTGTGGTAGAGAACTGATTAATCTGTGTTGGGCTAGGAGCAAGCAAGGAAACAGTGTCAAACATGAAGTGGCCAAATATTCAGTGTCACACCTCCGTGAAACACCTAGATTCACTCTAAAATGTGCCTTGCTAATCACCTGGTGACTTCAAAGCCAAACACGTTTACAACATACTTTAACTCTTTAACTATCATAGACAGACATACTGAAAAAAAATCACTCAAATGTATGTGTATGCTTGGGGGTACACTATATAATTTGAAACCTACTTCATCCATTGGTAATAGGAGAACTGTTAAGGTAGTAAATAGCACTGCTGACTTAGTTGTTTGTTTGTTTGAGACAGGGTGTTGCTTCATAGTTCAGGCTAGCTCTGAGCTCACTATGTAGTCCAGGCAACCTTCGAACTCAGCAATCCTCCTGCCTCTGCCTCCTGAGTGCTGGGTTTACAAGCGTGAGTCACCATGCCTGGGATTGTTGTATGTGGTTAACTGGATAGAACCAAAGGACCTTGTTCTTGCTAGGCAGGCTCCAGAATCACTGAGCTAAGTCTCCAGTCCCTGACTTAGTTTTTTTACAGCATCCTTAACCCACCAACCTGGGAAGCTTTCCAGATTCAATTTGACATTTCTTTATCTATTAAGTTAATTAACATTTATGTATAAAGTCTCTATTTTTCTTGCATGTGTGAGTGGGATAGACTATTTCTGAGTAAAATAATTATCACTGGATGTAAAAATGTCTTGTGACATTCATTTTACAGCACTGGTGTGTCTGCTCTTAGAAGTTCATCCTTCATTAATGTTTTTCAGAGAAACAGAACCAATAGGATATAGTTGGATGCATAGATTGATAGACAGACAGACAGGCAGATAGATACATTTCATATGGGAATTGACCTACAGTTGTGTGAACTTAAACATTTCACAATATGCCTTCTGAAACCTGGCTGTTCAGAGAGACCATGTTGTTCAGTCTGTGGCTAAAGCCTTGAAAGGAAGGGGTGTGACGGTACAACAAATCCTTAGTCCAAATTAAAAAGCCTGACAATCTTTGGGTGCAGCTGAAATACATTCTTGAGCCTTAAGACCCATGAATGTGGGGCTCAGATGTTTAGCAATAGGAGAAAATGAATTTTTAATTTCCAGATATTGTACTTGCCTTCTTATTCTGTACTTCCCTACACTGGTCAATCTTCATTATTCAGGCTACTGATTTAAATGCTAATCCCTTCTCCATTCATGTAGCCATAATTGGCACATCAGAAATACCATTTATCAATGATTATGTATCCCTTAACCTTGGCAAACAGGAATTTAAAATTTACCATCACAATTTCTGGTAAAATTGAGAGACTTACAAACATGCTATTTTAATGACAAAGCCTATGCTATACGTTGTCATCTTTCCCCAAAACATGTTTCATAAAGTTTGCTATAGAGACATTGGCCAAAACTATTGACAATGGTCAAAACTAGAGACTATCAGGAATATCTCAAAATTTTCCCTGAATTTCCAGGTTTAAAATTATTCATATAATATTCTGGACTTCATGTTGCCAATATTGTAGAATAAGCCTCTGAAAATACTTATTGGCATAACAAATGATTTAAATGACATTTATATAGAGAGTTTATGTTTATATAGTCTATGCTAATTATATATATGAATGTATCTTTCACTTTCCTTGTTTATAAGACACTTGAAAATCACTTTAAAATAAATGAAACAATAAGCATGATTATGTTCTATAGACCTAATTGTGTTCCCAACAAGAATGAACATGCTGGAATCCTAATTCCCATGTGGATGCATTTATAAAGAACGATTTTAGAAGTATGATTAAATAAGAACACAACAAGAAGTCCTATTCTAAGAGAATGGCTGCCATATAAGACGAGAAAGGAGATAACCCTCTCTCGGTCTCTGTCTCTCCCTCTCTCTCTACCCACAGACACAAACAGGTACAGGAGCACGCGCATGCGTGCGCGCGCGCGCGCGCACACACACACACACACACACACACACACACACACACACACACACACACTGTGTGCAGGCAACTAGGAAATGCTGTTTTGAGAGCTCACACAGCAGTTTGCAAGGGAGAAGAAAGCTCTAATTTAACCTGAATTCTGACAGAAACTTAATCTTGGGATTTCCAGCCTTCAGAATTGTGAGAAATAAATTTATGTTGCTTAAGCCGCCTTATCTATGGAACTTCCTGTGGCAGCCTGTGACAAATAAGGCAGTATAAAATGAACAAAAAATGTGACTGTTTTATATTGGTGATAATATGTTTACAGCTGAAGAATAAAGAAGAGATTTGTCAGTGGAAGTAAAATGTGTACCTAAATTGCATTTCCACAACTCATATAAATACAGAAGACTGAAAAAATAGATATTTATTGTTTTCTGTAAGTGGCTACTCTGTGCACTGGCCTCCGAATTATAAGGACATCAGACAAGATCTTATTTTGGCACTGATTAAGAAAGCAGGCTGAACTCATTTTGGCTAGAGGTAGACTTAACTGTTCAAAACACAAATAAGCATCAAGATCTCAATCTCTTCATGCTATTCTTGAATCTTTCTTTTCAATATAATTTTAATTAAAATCATTCATTCCATTCTTACTGTTCCCAGTATATTAGTCCTTTTCTTGTCTGTGGCTGTGTATTAATACTCAAGATTCTTCTCATTGTGCTACAAGAGCAAACTTTTATACACAGAGTTTTCAAATAAATATACCCTAAAAGCAACTATCAAATTCTGTGGCACAATTTTTTCTAGCCCACGGAGGGCTAATCCCTTTCTCAAATATATGTGGTTTATAACTTTGAAAAGTTATTCTATGAAATAGTCAATATCTGCTGGGTAGAAACCAATGAACAAACAAAAGTATAATATGGATTTGGGAGAGCAGAAATAGAGGTTAAGGATTAACTTAGAGTTAACATTATGTTCTGACAGATGTTTTGTGAAAAGAAGGTAAAAAAGAAATAGTTGTAGTTCAGAAGTAAGTATATTAAATACCAGGAAAAAAATAATGTGAAACATTTCCCAGATTAAGGTCATACTGACCCTAAGACACATGACATTGAAATGGTAGCAATATGCTCCTGAAAAAAATTAAAAGTCCTTATTTTTATTGAATGTAGAGAAATAGAAAGAAAATTATTAATTTGGGTATATAGTATATTTCAAAAGTAGTTTCACAAAAAATACAATTTGATTTTCTCTTGGTATGTTTTATTTTCAAACTGCAGAACTGTATGTAAGACATGGTAGCAATTATTTTGACTTCAGTATGCCAAGAACAAACTTCAAATGGATGTATGTTTGATATAAATTCAATTTATCATATTTTAAGCATTTGTAGATACTGCATTTATAGATACTGCATTCAGTGTGTGATTATTTTCTATGTTATGCTATCAACATTGTTACTAAAATTTTACTACTAATTATTGGGCATAATTGTTGAATAACTCTCATATCTGATTTTTCTTTCTTTCTTGTGTGTGTGTGTGTGTGTGTGTGTGTGTGTGTGTGTGTGTGGTGCCGGGGATTGAACTCAGGTCCTTGCACTTCCAAGGTTGGGTCAGGGCCAACTGAGCTAAATCCCCAGCACAACTATCATATCTGTTGAGGAAACAATTATAGGAGATAAATTCTGGTTCCAAAAGTTCGTACGTTTTAATCATTATAAAGTATTTTTTCTAAGATATTATAATTTAAAGATTCACTACGAGTATGTAAGGATATCTGGTCATCTAAAACTTGTAGTGAAAAAGTGACAAAAGTTTTTTCTTTGCTGGTTTAAATTACATTTCTTTTATATCCAATAGTGTCAGATATCTTACATACATTTATTACTTTATTGAACTTTCTAATCTATTACTTGTTCATATTTACCACTTTAAAATGTTTTATTTATTAACTTATAGGAGGTCTTTGTATTAATTTAATTTAGTTTAATTTAATCAACATTGCCTTTCTCTCTCATATCTATCAATAATACTTTGATCTTATGGTCCATCAGTTATATTGCAACTTTATTTTAGATGACTTTTACTGTAGAGAAACATTTTAATTTAAGTTCAGTGACTCCCTTTTTAATTCTACTTTTCAATGTATGCTTTTCTAAATTTGAAAAATAATTTATTTATGACTATTTCTTTCAAAAACTAGAAAGAAGATGTATGCCTTTCCTGTCGCAAAATGGTAGGTATAATCTTACATTTTTCATTTCTTATGTTTCAATGAGTTTTAAATTTCAGTGTAAGGATTTGACATTTCCTAGTACTCAGAAATGTGCCCTATGCAGATTATCTTCCGAGTGCATCGACCTAGGTAGAAATAGTATAAAATGGCATTCACATGACTAGAGTTGTGATGTTCTGGGGTTCTGATGCCAAGAGAGCCCCTGGTTAGCACACTCTTCAGAGGCTCCAAATCACTACACCCGACCAACAAGCACAAAGGGACCTGAGTTCTGCCTCAATCCAGTGGTCTGTACACACCATGAGTGATCACACAGGGAGAGGGAAAACTCCAAGAAGGAAACACAGATGAAAAGCATCTTGATTGTGGCCTGTTAATTCTGATGAGAGGACCTAACACAATCTGTACAGTGTTGACTGTGGATATTGAGTTGGTAAATTTGTTGTTTATTTTTTTAAAAAGTCCTGCGGTAACTTGCTGTTATCACGCTATGCAGTTACTGAAATTAATACAAACTGATCATTTGGAAGACCTTAGGAAAAAAGAAGTTTCTACCAACCAATCACTGACAGTACGTTTTCTATCATTTTAAGATGAATTATAAGTACATTAAATTTATTCACAAAAGTAAATAAATTCAGTTGCTTCAAATCCTCATACTCAGAATAATACCATTTTCTACTATATCAAATATATTAAAACATAGTGATGCTTCCCTTATTTCATAATGTATAAAAATATTGCATATAGAGTATCTGGTGTAGATTTAAAATTACTAATAAATTATTTAACTTCTGAGTATGTAGTGTTCTTATTTATAAAATCAAAATCATTGAGAAATTGGTTAATTCAATTGGAACTCTGTATAAAACAGTACCTGGAAGAATGTGTCAAGAAAAACATTTCATGTTTATCAGTAATATTTTTGCTACTATTGTCTTCAGTTATTATTCTACACTGAATTTATTTTGACACACAATACTTTGCAAAATACCTATGTGTTTTATTTTCTTTCTTAATGGAAAATCTGCTGGTTAATTTAATTTACCTGGATAATTAGACTTCCCTTTAATTGTAGTATTATGTCCTCTCAATCTTTTTATTTTTGTGATTTGTGACTCTACCATTAAAAATTTCCACTTGCTATTCACTTTGCAAAGATTTTCGGCCTACTGTATTCTCAATGTAAACTTCAAAGATGTTTAATCAAACTAAATACAAAAAATCCTATGTAATATGACATTAAAACTTCATACGTTTTTTTGGCATTTCAATAATATTAAATTTTCTCTTTGTGGGGAGGCTTTCCACTTGTTCAGATTTTTTTCTTTTTCTTTTAGAATTTCCATGAAAGAGTGTGGGAGCTAAACCCTCCTGCCTTCTTAGGGGCTGTGTCTGATGAGCTTGACTCTATGCCAGGACCTGGAAACAGAGCACATATTCTGGACCTTACTTTGACCCAGTCTCTGGTGAGTGATGATTACTTTTCCCAAAGCAGGTCAGGTTTCACTGAATTCCAGCAATCAGAATGTCCGAAAGGGTCCTTCTGAATTTATTCACCCAGCAGCTGATGGCCTCTATTCTTGTACAACTTAGATATGAATAGCTAAGCTTCCCGGTTTGGAACTATTGATATTAATGTAATTTATTTTTTCTACTCTACCCAGTAGTCTTGGAATTTTCTCATATTGATTTTAGTACCTTACACATTAAATAACTGCTTTTATTGTTCACATTTTCAAAACATACTATTGCTTGATTGTGTTTTGTTTACCACAGAGGCTTTGCAGCTTATTAAAACAATGATTTTCATCAATGGGCCAAAAAATGGAAATAAGTAATATTTCCGATATCTTTATAGGCTTCCCACAATGAAAACCTTTCCCAGGTGGACCATGCTCTAATATATCCATGTATTTTGTCTGTTCTCTTCCTAATTTGAGACTGTTTTGTCTTGCCCATATGAACCTTGCTTACATTAATTTCCACAGATGTCACATGACTGCAGATCCTCTCCTACAGTCTTGCACATAGCTCCCCTTTATTCCTATAAAAATCAGTGGTTGGAACTGACCAGTGCCTTTATCCATTGTGGCAGCATTGCTTGGCCTTGATCCCCCTTTCTCTCTCAGGTCTGTCTTCTGTTTTTTTCCTTAGGCCTGTATCTGTACACTGGTCACCAGACTGGAGCCTACTGCGGAGATCTCCAGTGTTCTTTCAGGGGTCACCAGTACTTAGCGAACTACCCTAGAATTAACCAACTAAAAACACATATTAAAACATATTTGAATTGATAACATTTGTGCAACTTTCAAACAGTCATTTAGTACAAAAGGTGCAATATTAAAATAAATGTATAACGTAATACATTTTCTATACTTACAAATTTGGTAATACATGACAAACAAAGGTATGGAATACAACGTATCTGTGAATTGCAGCAAACTAGTAAGATCGTAACTTTATTGCTGCTATTTTTGGACTCCTTATTTTCTGTAGCTATAGCCCTATATTTTAGAACATAGCTCTCTGTTCTCTACAATGCTCCCATATCAGCTTGTAAATTTTACTTTTCTAGGTGAAGCAGGCCTCTCATTTCTATTATTTTCTTTTTTTTAATTGAATTCTTTATTGGTACAATTTATATACATCTCAAAATCACATATAACATTGGGAAATTTGTACCAGTATATGCCACAAGTTAATTCTCATTTTTACCCATATCCCTACCCACTCCCCCCTCCTCCCCCTTTATACGTGCTCTTTTATTTTCTTTCTGTATCATATTTATTCCTTCCCCTCATCACAT
>PVIC010050894.1:0-12626 GCA_004025085.1 Thryonomys swinderianus
CTCTCTCTCTCTCTCTCTCTCTCTCTCTCTCTCTCTCTCTCTCTCTCTCTCTGTCTGTCTCTCTCTGTCTCTCCTCTCTCTCTGTGTCCTCTCCAGTGCACATCAACTGTTTCCAAGGGGAGCCATACAGCCTTCATCAAGGCCAAGACTTTCTCTTCATTTTTAATCTTTTTTCCTGCAGACACCAGGAGTCTTCTTTCACTGTACAACATGGCATGAACATCCAGGGTGGCAAATGCACACCTGCTGTCAGAGTAAACACTGTCCATTTATCTTTTCCCCATGTTAAGGCTTGAGTCAAGGCAATAAGCTCTGCCCTTTGTGCTGAGGTTCCAGGAGGCAGTGCCTGTGCCCAATCAATTTCTTTTAGTGTGGGCACTGCCACTCTAGCACTTCAGATTCCTGTTCAACAAAACTGCTGCCATCTGAAGTGTTTCTTCAGCCCCCTCCAGTACTGTATCCTTTTGGTCTGGCCCAGTGGCCTGGCTCAGTATATCCTCACAGTCATGAACCACCTCCTGGGGTTCATTATTGGGCACAGGGTTAATAGTCTGCATGGGGCATAAGGTGAGTCTGGGTTGACAATGGCTCAGCTTCGCTGGGCTTTGTTGAATATAGGGACTTAGACATCTCAGCAAACCCTGGAACCCACAACCAACAATACCCAGCCACCTGTAGAAACTCACAGACCTATTTCTTAGTGGTAGGAGCAGGAATCTGTAAGATGGAACACTTCAGGCCATAGAGAGGCTCTGCTTATCTTGGTGTAATTTATAGCCCAATCAGGTAACTTCCTCTCTACAAGTTGGGCCTTTTTTGCTTTTTGGGGTTTTGTTTTGGTTTGGTTTGTTTTTGTTTGAGACAGGGTCTTGTTTTGTAGTTCAGGCTGGCTCTCAGTTCACTATATAACCCAGGCAAGCCTTGAACTCAGCAATCCTCCTGCCTCAAACAGTATGTGGTTACTGGGATCAAACTCAGGGCCTCGCGCTTGTGAGGCAGGCGCTGGAACCACTGAGCTAAATCTCCGGCCCAAGTTGGGCCTTTTTAGTGGATACTCTACACCTCAATTTCAATAGTGTCTTTCACAGTTTTTAGATACATGTAAGACAATTCTGAGGATCTTTTGCAGTCAATGATAAATCATCAACAGAAGGCAGAAAGAGGCCCTAATGGGTCTTCAATGCAGAAATCTCAGCTCTGGTGTCTAGCAGAAGTCTGGTTGGACAGCCTTTTGTGGTAATAGTGACCATGCACTCCCTGAGGTGTAAGGGTAAGGAGCCCCTACCCAATCAATCTTTTTCTTTCCTCTTCAGAAGGGAAGACTAGTACCTTTTCCCCACCTTTATCTCCCACTGTACATTGGTTTCTCAAGTACCTATACTGTCTACACTTTGTACATTAATTTTCTATAATTTAGGGCTTCTCTTTCCCTTCCCATGAAACGACATTTTTCCTTCCTGGCTGAGGTCCTCCTAATGACTCCTGTAAATACTTTTGTCTGCTTTTCTGTTAAATAATCTAGCTGTCTTTTAGATGCCAGCTCAGGGCTGGGGATTTAGCTCAGACCAGACAATAGATGCCAGCTCAGTGTGTTTCTGTCTCTGTCTCTATTATCAAAACTTTTTGAGCTACTTCTAGCAGCTGTGAAATGTTCATAGCAGCAAATCTCTCTGACTTCTTCAGTTTTCTCCTGATATCTGGGATAGAGTGACTGACAAAAGCCAAATTTACCACTTGAGTGTTTTCAGGGTCAGAGGACCAAAGAAGACGACGCATTCTAAAAAGGGCTCTGGCAGGCATAAAAGAAATGGCTCTGGCGTCTCCCCTGGCCCCTAAATCCCATTGGTGGTTTTAGATGAATTTATAGACTTTTGAGCCTCTGCTTGAATCTCCATCATAAGAGCCTGGTGGTTCTAGTCCAGTGCTGCTTTTTCCTCTTTCAAGTTAATATCCCGTGTAGATCACCTACTTGGGAACACGTGTTCAATTTGTTTCCTGTGATTTCCTTTGACCCCCCCCCCCCACAAAAGAAGGACAGAGCAGATGTGTGCTCTTTTCTCTCTGGTCTGGAAGGACTGGTCTGGATGTATTAGCGTTCTTACCATGAGTAGCTGGAGTGTATGTGAAAGGCAAATATCCCTGCTTTCTTCTGCCAAGGCTTTGACTGATTATCAAGACAAACACCCATATGAAGTAGCAGAAAATAAATCATACCAGTCCAGGAAAATGGAAGAGGTTCTCAGGAGTTTTGTAGGCAAAGTATTTATTGCCACTGAGTTAAACCTGGAATTCCATCCACAGTGGTCAGCCCCAGAACAAAAAGCAGGGGCCCCTTAAACTAGGAGAGGAGGTGTGGTTATAGATATGAGGCAATGAGGTTACATACACTGTATTTAGGCACAAGGAGCATAGAATTATGTAATTGGGTAAAGGGCTACATGAGAGGTGGAGAATACAGCATCAGGGTCTTAGTACATTAATTTTCTATTTCAAGCAATAAATGTCAACTGGTCAGAAGTTTACATCAATCTCAGGATATTTACATAGCCTTGTTTTCATACAGCTCTTTTGAAGAGAACGACATTCCTGTGTTATCTAAAGAAGCAGGACCATAAAAAAAGGGAGGGAGGTGGGGGCGGGGCCGCTCCTCTGCCTGTCAATTAACAGAAGAAGCTATTTCCCAGTTCAGGTTCAACATGGGCTTAGTAGTCCAAAGAAGGCTAATCAGGGACTAACCAAAATAAGTGAAAACTCAGAAGGTAACACGTAAGGAACAAAACACCTGTTGGCAGAAATAATAGCAGGAAACTTTCCATATACGGAAAGAGAACTTGATATACAAATAAGTGAAAGAACCTCAAATAGCTGTGATCAGAAAAGAATCTTTCCATAAAACATAGTCAAAATCCCAGAAGTCCAACACAGGGACAAAATAGTAAAAGCTGTTAGAGAAAACCAATGAATAACAAAGTAAATCCATTGGAATTACAGCAGATTTCTCAGAACAAAACTTGAAAGACAGAAGAATTCGGAGTGAAGTGTTTTAAGCCCTAGAAAAAACAGTTTCCAACCCAGACTTACATATCCTGCAAAGTAGTCTTTCAAAACTGATGGGGAAATAAGGTATTCCCATGACAAAGAGCACCTCAAAAAAATTCATGGTCACAAGCAAGCACTCCAAAAAAATTCTCAAGGATATCCCAGAAAGAGAATGAAACCAAAAGTACAACAGAAATCTAGTAGAATGAATACAACAGGTTGGATGAATAGCTAAGCAGAAATCAGAAGGAGGTTAGCAACAGGAAAGTAGTGTAATGACAGAAACAAGTTAATACCTTCCAGTAATAACTTTCATTGTGACTGATCTTAATTTCCCAATTAAAAGACACAGATTGGAGCTGGGGATTTAGCTCAACAGTACCACATCAACCTTGGACGCAGAAGGGCCTGAGTTTAATGCCTGGTTCGGTGGGGGGAAAAAAAAAGACACAGATTGCCAGGTGTGCTGGCTCATGCCTGTAATCTCAGCACTTGGGAGGCAGAGGCAGGAGGATTGCTGAGTTCAAGGCTTGCCTGGGCTACATAGTAAGCACAGGGTCAGCCTGAACTACAAAGCAAGACCCTGTCTCAACAATAAAAAAGGACACCAGCATTTGCCTTGCAAGTGCAAAGTCCTGAGTTCCATCCCCAGTAAACACATACCACAATGCTGGGTGTGGTGGCTCATGCCTGTAATCCCACCTTTCAGAAGGCAGGGGCAGTGGAATTGCTATGAGTTTGAGGTTTGCATGGACTACATAGTAAGCTCAGGGCCAGTTTGAGCTACAAAGCAAGACCTTGTCTCAAAACAAAAACAAAAACAACCCAGAAAAGGAACAATAGCAACAAAAAACATAGTAAATAGGAACCTAGAAAAAAGCAAGAGAAGCTATTCTAATTTTAGATAACCCCACTAGTTTCTTCTGTGACCAATGTATTATTCAAGAAGGCATTATTTACTTTCCATGTGTTTGTATAATTTCTGTAGTTGCTTTTGCCACTCAGAGACAAAGACAGAGGGAGAGGGAGAGAAGCTATAGGACACTATCTTGTAATGAACATTGAAACAAAAGTCTTCAATAAGATATTGGCAAAGAGGGTTCAACAAATCATCAAAAAGATTACATGTCATGACCAAGCAGGATTCATCCCAGGGATGCAATTCTACCTACACAAATCAATAAATGTTGACGCAGGAGAGCAAGGCCTAGCTCCCCAGCTGAAATGCGAGTTCGTGTTCTCTAAAAATGGAAAAATGAATTTTAGGAACGAAGGAGGTTTGAGTAGCAAAGTTTATTGAGAGAGAAAGCTTCTGCCTTAAGAGAGACAGAAGGGGGAACCCAGAAAGTGGTACGAGGTGGGTGGGTTCAAACACAGGGCCACCAATGAAGAATCAAGCCCTAGAGGGTTTTCTTGTCAAGAGACTCCTCCAGGTGGTTCAAGGTCCTGCCCATTATCTGGGGATTCTGTAATGACTGCATTCCAAGGAGGAGCTGGGTCCAGACCTTGGCCTTCCGTCCTAGGAGAATGAGGCCTGTAGTATAATTTCTCATTGATGGAGTTGACCTTCAGTAGAACCCTCCTTTTTTGTAAATCTTTCAAGGGCCAACCCTATCTATCTGCCTACATGTATCTAGCTGGCTTTTCTACCTATAATAATGTGACACCACATAAACAACAGAAGGACAAAAATCACTGAGCATCTCAATCCATGCAGGAAAAGACTGACAGAATCCAACCTCAATTCATAATAAAACCCCTAAAGAAGCAGGTGCAGAAAGAACTTCTCTCAATTTGACAAAAGCCATTTATAATAAACCTGCTCCCAACATCATATAAAGCAAAGAGAAGCTGAACACTTTCCCTCTTTAAGCAGGAAGAAGAAAGAATGTCTGTTATCATACTAGTTTGAAACATTAACCAGAGCAGATCAGGTGAGAAAAAGAAATAAAAGGGGTCTGGAGATTTAGCTCAGTGGTTCCAGTGCCTGCCTAGCAAGCACAAAGTCTCTGGTTGGATCCCTGGTAACCACATGCAACAATACTGGGTGTGGTAGCTCACACCTACTGGCAATCAGTACCACATACCACAAATGCCGGGCATGGTGGCTCAAACCCAGCACTTGGGAGGCAGAGGCAGGAGGATTGCTGAATTCGAGGCTTACCTGGGCTACATAATGAGCTCAGGGCCAGCCTGAACTTGAACTACAAAGTGAGACTGTCTCAAAAAAAAAAAAAAAAAAGAAATAAAAGGGATATATAGAGGCAAAGAAGAAATCAAATGATCCTTTATAGATTACATGATCCTCTACATAAAAGACCTAAAAATTACACCAAAAAGACTTCTAGAATCAATAAGCACATTCAGTAATACAGTAGGATATAAAATCAACTCACAAAACTCAATATCTTTCTCATACAGTGGTAATAAACTCACTGAAATAGAAATTAGAAAAACCTTTCCTGTTAGAATAGCATCAAGATGAATTAAACATCTAGAAATTGACCTAAGCAAGGAAATGAAAGGCCTCTACAACAAAAGCTACAGTACTCTAAAAAAAAAGGAGATTGAAGAAAACATCAGAATAATGGAAAGCCACCCCCTATTCCTGGGTAGGCACAACCATATCCCAAAACTGACATACTGACAACCTAACCCCAATCAAAATACCAACAGGAATCTTCACAAGGCTAGAGCAGACTGTCCTAAAATTCATGTGGAAGAGACCTACAATGCAAAAGCAACACTGGGCAGTAAGAACATAGCAAGAGGAATCACAATCCTGGACTTGAAGTTGCACCACAAAGCTACCTTATAAAAACAGCATGACACTGGCTAAAAACAAACCTGTGGATGAATGGAACAGAACAGAGGATGCAGAAACAACTGTAAGGCATTTAGCTGCCTGGTTTCCATCAAGGGAACCAAAATATACACTAGAGAAAAGGTAGCCTCTTTCACATGCGGTGCTGGGAAAACTGGCTGTGCACATGCAGAAGACTGATGCTAAACCCATGTCTCTCACCATATGCTAAACTAGAATCAAAGTGGATTGAGATCTAAGTGTAAAAACAGATATACTTAATCTGCTGGATGATACAATAAGTAAAATTCTTGACATAATCATACACAAGGACCTTCTGAACAGAACCCAACCGCATAAGAGATGCACCGAGGGTCAGCAAATAGGATCATATCCAATTTAAAAGTTTTTTGCACAACAAATTCAACAACCGAGAGGATGAAGAGACAGCCTGCAGAATGGGAAAAATTGTTTTGCCAGCTGTTCCTCTGGCAGAGGACTAATATCTACAATACATAAAGAACTTAAAAAAATAAAAGATCTAATTTAAAAAAAGTGCAACTGTAATGAATGCATGCTGTAATGAGGGGAAGGAATAAATATGATTCTGCTCAGAAGACATACAAATGGCCAATAAGTACATGAAAAATATATATGTAAAAATGTGTTTGACTTGGATTTAGAGAATTGCAAATTAAAACAGCACTGAGATTCCACCTCATTCCAGAAAGAATGGATATACCAAGATATCTTGTGACAACAAACGCTGGTGAGGCTGCAGGGGAAGAATGAGGCCTTCTCCATTGTTCCTGGGACTATCAACTAGTACAACCAGTATGAAGATCAGTATAGAGATTCCTCAAAAACTAAAACAAGAGGTACCCTTAAACCAACTATTCTCCTCCTGTTTTTTGTTTGTTTGTTTGTTTTGAGACAGGGTCTTGCTTTGTAGTTCAGGCTGCCCCTGAGCTCACTACAGTAGCCCAAAGTAGCCTCAAACTCAGCAATCCTCCTGCCTCTACCTCCCGAGTGCTGGGATTACAGGCATGAGTCACCACTCCTGGCCTTGTGGTGTGTGATTACCGGGGATCAAACTTGAGACCTTGTGCTTTTGAGGCAGATGCTGGAACCACTGAGCTAAATCCCCAGCCCCACATGGTTTCTTTTATATGAGAGACACAAAATATAGAGAAAAATAAAAGATAGATAATAGGGAAAAAAGACATGGAAGGGAAAAATGTAAAGAAGAAATGCAGCCAGGAATGAGGGAAGAGGAAGCAAATGTAAAAAGAATTAAGCTGAATTATGCACGTGTCCCCATTCCTCATGGTGAATGGAATCATATGCTCTGTAAACACATACTGATAAAAACTGAAAGAAAAAGAAGCCTGGAGGGAACTGTTTCTGATTTTAAAAAAGTAGACTACAGGGTCATATAAGAAATAAATGCAATGTATAATCTCTAGTTGGATACTGTAGAATAAGATAAACATAATGAAAGTCATGATTGAGACAGCTAGAATATTTAATCTTTGATCCTATAATTAACAATATTGTGCTAAGCTTAAATTTTCTATTATTATTATATTCCTGATTTTAGGAAATTTAGAAGTACAGTATGGTGATATCTACCTAATCTCAAGTGGCTCAGGGAAAATATAGAGAGCATGAGAGACAATGAATACCCTGAAATACTGGGGAATCTAGGTAGCAGAAAAAAATGCAAAGTAAAAACAGCACAGTAAAGTCAGCGATACTGTCTACATCTGACACAGATTAGCCACATGTTACTAGAGCTGCTCACATAGACAGCAGTCTCGATAGGGGCACACGTGTGTTGGTTGCTCTATATTTTATATTAAGCGCTGAATGATCCAGAACAGATCTTAGAGGAACACAGCAGAGGTGTTTGTGTGTAGGTGAACAGATTCCTGCTGGGAGGATCCAGAAGAAAGCTTCTCACGTGAGTCACTGCCTCTTGGAAGAAGACAGGAGGGACTTGGGAATAGGAGTGGACGATGGTTTCACTCTATTCTTTTGTACTTTGTGTACAATATGTGATTGCACAGGTTAAAGTGTTAAAAATAGTATCTATTTTATTTTATTTTACTATTTTATTTACTTTTGTTCAAAACCAGAGACTTTAATGTTAGGGCCTGGTTACCCTATAGCTGAGCTCACCTACTGCATTTGGCCTCCTAAGATTACTTGGCAAAGAAAAGAGGTGCAAGGGGCCAGAGATTTGGCTCAGTGGTTCCAGCACCTGCCTAGCAAGTGCAAGGTACCTGGTTCAATCTCAGATAACCACATACTGCAGTACCGGGTGTGGTAGTTCACCCTGTAATCCCAGCACTAGGGAGGCAGAAACAGGAGGATTGCTGAGTTTGAGGTTTGCCTGGGCTACACATGGTGAGCTGAGGGCCAGCCTGAACTACAGAGAGAGACCCTGTCTCATGAAAAAAAGGTGGATGTTCTGCTCCAAATATGATAATTTAGCAAGGTCTCCTAGTAACCTTTTTTATCTTACTAGTCTCAGTAGCTCCTTTGCCTCTCGTTTGCATATGACTGAATAACCTTAGATAAACCAGAGGGTAATTTAAACTTCATGCCAGAGTTTCTAAACGCCAGAAATAGAGTCTAAGCTTGTGGGGCTGTAACTCACAGTGGCGCCAGACGCTGTGGAGACCAAGTTCGTTACAAATTCACACGCCTCCCTTACACTTTCTTTCATCTTGCAGCGCCGGCTCTCTGCTCTCGGGCTCAGTTTTTTCAACTGTAACCGCAGCACTTTCAGATCTGAGTTGAATGCCGTTGCTCTGGGCTGCTGTTTGCGGAAGGTTTCCTAGCTGAGGCTGGGCCCTAAGGGTTCCTGAACTCTGGGCGCTGACATCATTTCCTGGCGGCATCTAACATACCCTGCAGATGGGAAGCAACTGCTCCAGTAAACACACGTGGAAACTGTGAAGAGAAGACACAGTGCGTTTGGAGAGCACTGGTGCTGCCCAGGCATGCCACCCGCAGCTCTCTGCTGCCCTAGCCTCACTATGCAGGCTGAGTAACAATCAGGCAACATATATTATATACAATCTAAACCACTCGTCTGTGGAGCACCCCCTGAGCGAGGCAAGTCCACTTTGACCTTGAAGATGAAACTGCCTCCAGGGATGGGCATCTGTCGTCAGTTTTAGTAGGATGTTTAGTAGCACTTACCGGTGTGGTAGAAAAAGAGACACAGGGAAAGAGATTTGGAGGAAGCTACTGAGACCGTTAAGACAATGAGGCACATTACAGGATTGGGGCAGTGGTTTGCCCCTGATCTAGGCACAGAGATTCACAAGTGATGTAATTAGAATGAAAATTCCAGGATGACTTTTCCCAGTGCAGCAACGAAAAAGGACTAAATTGGCCCCCCCCTTTTATCTTTGCCTATTGAGATTACCTAGGGAGCTTTTATTTATTTTTAAATTTTTCAGTTTTTCTTACTACCCTATGCAGTACATATGATCACATTCATAGTGGGAGGGGAATTAGTACACGTGCATAACACAGCTTGTTTTTTATGTTCCCTTCTCTCTAAATTTGGAGAGTAAAAAAGTTTCCCTAAAGGGACACTGGGAACTTCAGGGAGGGCGGGAAATTTCCGTTTCAGCAAACAAAAGTGTTTGGGGGTTTCGGAGCACGACACGCCCCCTAGTGGTCAGAATTGCCTTTTTTTTTTTTTTTTTTTTTTTTTTTGAGAAGGTCCCGCTTTGTAGTTCAGGCTGGCCCTGAGGTCACTATGCAGTCCAGGCAAGCCTTGAACTCAGCAATCCTCCTGCCTCTGCTACCCAAGTACTGGGATTACAGGCGTGAGCCACCACGCCCGGTAGTTTTTTTTGTTTTTAAGTAACAAATACAGACAGAGAAGAGGGGACTCCTGGGGGATCTCCTGAGGTTAGTTACAGGACAGAGAAGGATTGTTTCCTCATTCTTTTCACAACTTATAGTTTTAGTCTTTCCTACTTTTAATTTGATAGGTCATATTGGTTTTGTTCCATAAAATAGTCTCGGTTTGTGTTTAAATATTGCTTGAATTAAAATTTAAAATCTAGGGCTGGGGATTTAGCTCAGTGGTTCTGGGGTCTGCCTTGCAAGTGCAAGGTCAATACCACATCTCACAATGCCAGGTGTGGTGGCTCACACCTGTATTCCCAGCACTTGGGAGGCAGAGACAGGAGGATTTCTGTAAGTTAGAGGCTGGCCTGGGTTACATCGTGAGTTCAGGGCCAGCCTGAACTATAAAACCAGACCCTGTCTAAAAAATACTTTAAAAAAAATCTATTTATAGATACTAATTACAAGTAACTAAATAACATAAGGGTCTATGATTCTAAAATACTTTTTTCAGTGTTATTTGTCCATAAATTTGCTCAACCTCCTCTAAAACTGCAACTTGCAACCTTCAAAAAAATTTTGATGTACATATTAGTAGGGATTTAAAAAGTTTAATATTGAATGTATTTGGAAAATAAAAGATATTATTCCTATTTTACAGATACCTAGAATCTATTATTAGTAGTAGTAGTAGTTTTTTGAGCTGGGGTATGTTCTGCTCCAAATACAATAATTTAGCAAGGTCTCTAGTCTCAGTAGCTCCTTTGCCTCTTGTTTGCATATGACTGAATAACCTTAGATAAACCATAGCATGATTTAAACTTCGTGCCTGAGTTTCTCAACGCTGGAAGCAGTGAGGACACACTATCTGCACAAGCTCCATGTTGCTGCTTCACAGTGCTGGAATGCTGTGCTCAACTTTGTCCTTATGAAGAATGAAGAAAAACTGAAAGATTCTTTGCAGAAATACTCCAAAAATGAAGAGATTCTTCAATGATAAAGGAATGGGCTTGATTTTTTAGAAACCTGAACAAAGGATTCTGCTATATATGAAGAATATTTTTCTGGACTTGTCCACGCAAAAGCGCCCGTCCTCCTGAGTGGAGTGGTACAGTGAAGATAACTTGGGCCAGAGTGCAGTGGAAATTTCAGGGCGTCTGGAGTGCCCGAGGGTGGGAGAGGGAGGGAAGGGCTTTCAGAGGCCTGGGGCACAGTGTCTGACCGTGGTGGGGGTTGGGCAGATGAGCAAGGAGGAGGCTGCTGGGAGCCCCACTGGACAGCTGCCTAAAGGATGCATTCCAGGCGATCGTATATGCATGACAGATCTACATTTCGGCTGAGAGAAGAGCAGGTGGAAACCGAGTGGGGCTGACGCACTTCGATCAGGGCTTGTCCTTTGTGGAGCTCTGAAGGGTGAAATAAGCACTTGGGGACCGGAGATTTGGCTCAGTGGTTCCGGTGCCTGCCTCGCAAGCGCAAGGTCCTGAGTGCGATCCTGGTAACCACATACAATGCTGGGCGTGGTGACTCACGCCCACCAGCAATCAATATCACATACCACAGTGCCGGGCATGGTGGCTCACGCTTGTAATCCCAGCACTCGGGAGGCAGAGGCAGGAGGATTGCTGAGTTCGCGGCGGCTTGCCTGGGCTACATAGTGAGCTCAGGGCCAGCCTGAAATACAAAGCGAGACCCCGTCTCAAAATAAATAAATAAATAAATAAGCACTTGGTCCATAATAATCGGGTCAATCTTCATGACAAATATCCTTGTTCCATGACTCCGGAAACAGAAAGTTTATGCAAGTTAAAGTCACACAAATAAGACCAGAAATCAGGATGCCAAACTGGGTTTGCCCAACCTGAATCTTGTATTTTTTAAAAAGAATTTGAATCTTTATTGGTACATTGTAATACACATAATGATCATATACAACATTGAGAATTTGTACCAGTATGTCATACAATTTAATTCTCATTTTTTCCATTCCCCCACCCACCCTACAACCCCGCCCCTATATACATAAGCTTTGCTTTTCATTTTTGAATTGACATCATATTTTTTCTTCTCATCACACCTACACCCCATTTCCCTTTCAATATTTTCTATTTTACAATATCTACCATATATCCTAGAGCTCATTTATATCTTTAGTTTCTCTTTCCAGAGAAAAGATAAGATATTTTCAGATCTGTGACCTATTTATTTCACTTATGAGTATGCCCTGAAGGTACATCCATTTAAGTATAAATGACTTAAATTTATCATTCTTTATGGCAGATTGATACTCCTTTTTATAGAAAAAACCCCCCACATCTTCTTTATCCAGTCTCCAGTTGATGGGCATTTGGGTTGTTTCCAAAATTGAGCCATCACAAACTGAGCTGCTGTGAACATGGGTGCACATATGTCACTGTGTTATGATTCTTTTAATTCTTTCATGTATATACCTAGGAGGGGAATAGCTGGTCAAATGAGACCTCAAATCCTAGTTTTTTGAGGAATCTCCACACTGATCTCCACAGTGGTTGTACCCGTCTACCTTCTCACCAACAGTGGAGGAGGGTTCCAATCCCTGTGACAGAAAATTGTCTTGGGACACATGGAGATCTCCCTGGAGCAATCAGAGCAAGGAAGGTGGTTCAGCAGGGCATGGTGTCCACACAATCACAGTACTCTGGGAGGCTGAGGCAGGAAGATCTCAAATTCAAACCCAGCCTGGGCCATTTAGAAATTCATGAGGACCTGCTTCAAAAAACATTTTTTAGAAAGGGCTGGGGCTGCAGTTCCCTGTGGAGGCCCTGGGTTACTGCCCTGTTCCTATGCCCACAAAACAAAAATAAGTCCAGGGGGGCCGGAGGGTTAGCTCAGTGGTTCCGGCGCCTGCCTTGCAAGTGCAAGGACCTGAGTT
>PVIC010050895.1:0-12653 GCA_004025085.1 Thryonomys swinderianus
GGCCAGCTCCTTAAGGGCTGGGCTGGAACACAGGTGCAGAATTCAGAGCAGCTCATGTCCTCTGCAGCCTTGTTACCATATTGTTGATATAGACTGCACAGCACTGAAGATTCCTGATGATCTCTCTGCTTTTACCATGCACTTTTTAAAAATCCGACATACACCAGCTACAGAGTACAGACGGAATACGTTTATTACTTCCGAGGCTTTTAATCACTTCCAGTTAGGTGTTTAAAAAGATAGGATCATAAATATGTGCATTAGGCCTCACTTCACTCTGCTACTATAATACATGGGAATGCTGATAAGTACAGAGAGATACATGGCCAGAGAGCGCAATGGGGCTTGAGCAGGCCCCTCAACCCCTGGCTTTTACTGGAACACGATTCATAATTCCTGGTTTTCATTCATCACGAAATGAAGTTCCGTGTCTGCCCTATACTTTCACAGTGTTACCTTTGCTGATGATAACATGAGTTGTCCAAGGCCGGAGCTTGTTGATACTGTGCACTATTTTCTCTGGCTGAGGGTATAGCCAGCACCAAATGGTAAATTAAAGGTTCCCAAAAGACAAGCACACTTGGCTCTCTTACATTACTATGATGGAACTGCCATTAATACGCTTCTAATTGTTTTACTTTTATAGACATAAAATCAGTCCCCTTAGTGACTAATAAGAGGCTTTATTGATTTTGCTCAACATTATTCATTCCAGGCCTGCTCATATCAGCCTGTCCTGAACATATGCAAAAAGCCTGCAGTGCTGACACAGTGCAAATTAACTTCATGGAGAAATGAGAGTGAAGAATTGTTTATAGCTGCAGCCCCATAGAATACGGAATATTAAAAACAAGGCAGCAGACTCCGTACTGCGCCATTATTCCCAGAGTAGGATCTCAGATGGCTTTTTCATGGAAACTTGCCTGTGATGCTCTTCCGGGGTCATTTCACAGCCTTCCACATCACACGGGCTGTGGTCCGATTTAGGGTAGACCCAGTTTAGTGTCTGTGAGTAACCAGAAGGAAGAGACCTGACTGATACGGGATAAAACAGGAGTTTAATGATGGTGACTGGTCATTTCGTTCCTCCTCTGACTCCAGAGAGCAGACAAGACAGGCGAAGCCATTTGTGATTGTTTTTGTCCCTACAGTTGTGTACCCTGCTTCCTGCAGCAATCTGAGACATAAATGGCGTTGACTTTCAGTTAGGCTAGGGGAGAGGCCAAGCAAAACTGCACTGTACTAGCAGAGTCTTCCTCATTTTCTTAACAAAATCATTTTTTGAAGTAGACGATAGTTTCCAGCCTCGGCACTTAACGTCTTGGACCAGGTAAGTCTTCGGTTAATGATACCTGTGATGGCGTCCCGAAGAGACACAACAGCTTCTCCAGCGAGTCCTGAAGCTGGCTGGCTCTCAGGAATCGCACCCCTCCCGCCTGGCCTCGGACCCTGGGTGGGCTATGGAGGCTTTGTGGTCTTTGTTGCTTCTAAAGAGCTCCTTAGGTAACCCATGAAAATATCGCAGGATGTTCAAAATGGAACAAGATCTCCAGCCTTTTAGAGAGAATTGGCTGATGCAGAGTTCAACACAGTAATTTCTATAGGTTGAAAATTAGCTCAATTTAAAAAGTGTACATGAGGATTCAATTCAGTTTGTAACCTAAATCCTCATTACTCTTTTACATCAGCCTTCAGATATAAATGTGATTCTTTTCCCTGGAATGAGAACTGTTGAGCTGGGGAAATTAGATGAACAGGTTGTTGTTAAATGAGCTGCCTGGGTTGAGCTGGGATTTCCTTCCTACAGGGAGATCCATTCATTTCACAGGAGTAAACCTGGAAGGACCCTCGGATATACTATGTATTCAGTTTGTTCTTCTTCACTTAGACAGTTGAAAATAAAATGAAAGGAAACAAGCCAGAACCTGTGAACACTGCTCATGGGCCTGTGCAGGTCAGGCCCGGTGTTCAGTCTCACCGTGCTGACGCTTGGGCCTGGGCAAGGTGAGCCTCTCAGAGTGGCATACAGTGAGGAGGGCTGGCCTTTGTGACTGAGTCTGTAGCAGACCTGGCGAGTGACAGCAGCACCTGCTGTCCAGGTGGGCACGTCTTTCTACTGACTGGTGGAGGATTATGATTCTACCCACCGTAACACAGCACAGATTTCTTCTGTATATATAGAAATAGCACTGTAGGGGTGTAAAAGAGCTACTATTGCTCAGAGCTGGTATAATACATAAAAATGACACTGTGGTATTCATAGTGCACTCACTTGTTCTAAACACTTCATTTAATTCTCATAGCTGAATTACTAATCACATTTTAGAATTGACAGAAGGGAGGTGCTACTGTGACTGAATACCACATGCTAGGGGTTTTCTAAGCTGCTCATCCGGCCTATGCTTTGAACCTGGGGAGTCAGTGACTAAGGAGCTATTGATGATTTGCTTCTCCATCATAACATGGTGGATGCAGCATACAGGTAGAGGAGACAGAAGTGGACTAGACTCACTGTCTGTCAGAAGTCCACTCCATGCTAACAGCCTTGAACCACTATGCAGGCACATCCTGCGGACCCTAACCTCCTCTCAATATTGCTACACTGAGCATTAACTTTCAGCTTGTGAACTTCAGGGCACACGGTCAGCCCACAGCATGGAGGGAAAGTAATTTGCCCAAGTTTATGTTGTTCAGTGACAGGGACAATATGCAGAGCCACTGCACTGTGGTGCTTCAGAGGAGGTTCTTAAACTCCTTAGGTAATTAACAAGACAAACCCCTTTTCCTTTGCTACAGTACAGAGCACCCTTGACTTATGAACCCAATCAGTTCCCAAGGGAGGGGAATTGTTGTAAATCAATACAGCTGAGATGTAAATATTTACCTGGGTACATGTGGTAGTTAACAAGAGACAGATGAATCTTCTATTAACCTAATTAACCCAAGTTCTTCGTAGTCAGGCTGGTTGTAACTTGAAGGTCCAGTGTGCTTGTCACCTTTGCAAGGTCAAAGGAGGTAAACAGAGTCTGTGAGACAAAGTCCTCGAAGAACTTGTACCTGGTATCAACCCTCTTTACTCTGTTTTCTGGACCAGCACTGAGGCCTGGAGGCTGCTAGAAGTTTCGCTGCTTTGTTCATTGTCCTGGCGGCTATTTGTTTCTTGAGGCCTCCACTGCTTGGGCATCTAACAGTGGCACTAAGCATGGTGGGAACCAGAAGCTGATGGAAAGAGAGTGCTTGGGTGAGCCGGGGAGAGACTGACTTCCTTGTGGCCCAAGAACAGCCACTCCCACAGCCCTGACAAAGCATTTCCAGTGCGGACTTCTACTTCCAAATGATGCTCACCTTCTTGTCCCAGAGATCTCCTGAATAAACTAGAAAAAGAAGAAGTTAAGGCCACAACTTGCACCTATTTTCTGATACCCAACTCTTCCTCCGGCCCATTCTGTGTTCCACTGGAGGAGGGAACATACTTTTTTTTTTTTTGCTTTTGAGACAGGGTCTCGCTTTGTAGTTCAGGCTGGCCCTGAGCTCACTATGGTGCCCAGGCAAGCCGTCGCAAACTCAGCAATCCTCCTGTCTCTGCCTCCCGAGTGCTGGGATTACAGGCATGAGCCGTCCAGCATTGTGGTATGCGGTGTTGATTGTTGGTGGGTGTGTCTCCACGCCCAGCATTATATGTGGTTACCGGGGATCGAACTCAGGACCTTGTGTTTGCGAGGCAGGCGCCAGAACCACTGAGCTAACCCTCCGGCCCAGGAACATACTTTTTAAAAAATATAAATATTTACATAACCATGTAGAGTCTCTGGGTTTTTACTTTAGTAACAGGAGCCTTAAAAAATAAATGGGCTACTGGGCCTGATGGCTCATGCTTATAATTCCAGACTTGGGAGGCAGAGGCAGGAGGATTGCTGAGTTCAAGGCTTGCCTGGGCTACATAGTGAGCTTAGGGCCAGCCTGAACTACAAAAGGAGACCTTGTCTAAAAAAAAAAAAGATTAGGAAAAGTAATAAATGGGCTAAATTTTTTTCTTGGCTTCTGTGAGGACTTTGTTCCAGATGGCATGTACAGGCAGGAAAGGAAGAGAAGCCAACTGATTCAAGAACTCACAGAAGGTTGGTGAGGGCCAGTGACCCAAGACACTAAAGAACCATTCCACTCGATAACTACAGAACTGTGGATCAAAAAGGGAAGGTGGTCCTACCTCCCTACCACCCACCCACCTATCCTGCTACGCCAGACTGGAATTTTCAAGGTTTTCATCAAGGGTGATGTTTGGCTGGTGAGCAGGACAGGTGTGAGTGCAGCAGGACCTTCCAGCATGAACGTGGCAGAGAGAGTGTATCCAGTGACATGACTGTGCAGTGGGGTGTTTTGAGGTGCGTGTAGCAGAAACTATGACCAACAAAGCAAAGCCAGGGGCGCCGGGGGCCCCGGACTTCATCCCACCATCAAAGGGCTCTGCTGCTCTCAGTACTCTGTTCACTCCTCCTGCCTTTCTCCCTCCTGTTCACGGCCTCGGGTGTTCTGGAAGACTGCTCGAGGGACATCAGTGTCCGGGGAGAGAACAGCCTCTTCTGTGCCTCTCTTAGGAGAGAAGGAACTTTTCTCTGTCTTCTTTGGTCCTGGTGGGGCCACCTGCTCCCTCCTAAATCATCCCACAAGAGCCTGAAATCCCCGGGGTTTCCCTGGGCCACGGAGGGTGAGGCTGTGCCCTGGGTCCTACATGAAGTGGACCTCGGGTCGGAGTAGAGTCCTGTGGGGTGAGAGCAGTGTGTAAAGAATACTTCATTAACTTGTGTCGTACATTGGTACAAATTCCCCAATGTTATGTGTGATTGTGAGATGTATATAAATTGTACCAATAAAGAATTAAAAAAAAAGTGCTTCATTGCCTGAGACATCGATCTTTTTCTAGTCAGGACTAGCAGCTTCCTGCAGCCATCTACAGCGCCCTATCTTCCTGTGCCTCTCTTAGAAGAGAAGGAACTTTTCTCTGTCTTCTTTGGTCCTGGTGGGGCCACCAGCCAGTATGAGAAGGAGGTGCTTGGTCCCAGCGTGCTCTTACCCTAGAGACCCGCAGCTGATGGGCATGATGATTGCAGAGACACATCGAGTCCCATGGAACATCCGGGGGATGCAAAGAGGTGATTCTGACAGGGCTGGACTTCTTCATCCTCTTCCACGTCACTACGGAGCAGGTGTCTGCTGGTGAGAACAGGGTGGGGGGAGGATATGTCTCAGGTAACGATCCACTTTGTTTACCTTGGAACGAACTACTGAGTCCTTCAACATGGAGTTGTCATTTGACATGGATACTTCAGATTTCACAAACTCCGACAAACCAGAACAAGTGCCAACACCTTAGGAGTAGAAATCACAAAATATCCGCGACAGAAATAAACCAGTCCAAGGGTTTCTAGAACACATTTGAAAAAACCCTAAGTAGAGGAGCCTAGGAGTGCAGTCCAGTGCAGAGGGTGTGCGGAGCACGTGAGTGTGTGACTTTGATCCCCAGCACAAGGGAGACACAGACAGACAGACAGACAGAGGAGAGAGGCAGAGGGAGAGAGAGCGAGAGAGATGGACCTATGCTCTTCCCCAGAGTAACTGGCACTCCAGAGAGAAGAGAAAGTTGACCCCTCTTCCAAGAATGGAGGGAGAGTGGAAGGTGTGAGGGGCGGGGTGTGGGCCAGGGCCTGGCTGGGGCCCCAGAACATGAGAAGCGGAGGGAGGAAGCCGAGCAGAAAGAGCCACCAGGCCTCCTTCCAGAGGCACTGACGCAGTGACTGGGGATGGGCGCGGACCAAGAGCCCTCTCCAAACGTGGGACACAGTCTCGCTGTGGCCGCTGGGAGAAGCCGGACCCCGTGCAGCTTCTGTTGTGTGGGGAATAATCCTTTGGTCTCTGTGCTCTCCTGATACACAGAGAGCAGAGCCGAATTTGTCCAGAGAGAAGGTCAAGGAGCCCAGTGCCCTGCCCTCCACCCACCCTGCCTGGACACCTGTGTGCAGAGAACCACGGAGCTCATCGAGGGGAGGAGGAAAATGGCCCTGTTTGGGGGAAGGGAGAAATAGTGCCCACCTGGCACTCCCAGTGCCCGGAAAGCCTGGGGGCAGCAATTCCTTCAAATGAGCGGGTTTTGAAAGTGGAGCAAAAGTAGGCAATGCTTAAATCCTCTGGCAAATGCTCGTGAGCACACACTGCCAGTCACGTTTTTCTGGGACCCGAGAGCCCAGGCCTAGCCCTCTCGCACTCAAGGATGGGGCACATCTCTCCCCTGACAAATGGGAGACGAATGGGTCGCCCTCTCGGACCCACTGCTGGCTGAGAAGGTCTGAGGAGGCCAGCCCCTGGTCCTCTCGGGGGCTCTGCTGGGGATGCCCCCGAGCGGGGAGCCTCAGAGCCCCAGTGCCTGTGTGTCTGCCTCGTCCCCCCATTTCCTGCAGGGACATCAGCAGAAGGTGTATTTTATGACAGCAGTTTGGTGACTGGACTGCCCCCCAGTCTGGCTGCCTCTGAGCTCAAGGGCGAAGCAAGGATGTGTCAGAGCGCGGCCCCAGCAGGCAGCCAGGGTGAGCCCAGGTCCTGGCCATGGAGGAGTCCCCAGAGGCAGGAGGGGTGGTGACTCGTTCCCACCCCTCTCAGGAGTCGCCATCGCTGTCTGAGGCTGAACAAGCCCCAGTGGGAAGTGAAAGAACCTCATGTTAGTTTCCTGTGGGCTTCGTGCTGTGGCGGTGCCACTTCTGGGAGCCTGTGGGCCCAGCCCTGCTCTGACTGGCGGGTGGGTTGCTGAGGGGAGCAGGTGCCTGGGCCACCCCAGCTAGGACAGAGGGACTTGCTTCACACCGGGCAGCAGAGGACCCGGCCTGAGTGGGAGGGCCGGCACTGCTGACCTCCTCCCATCCCTGGGCTCCACAGCACCCTGGCCATGCTCAGCAGGGCTCGCGTGGGTACTTCTGGCCTCCCCAGTGCCTTAGTCACGGTCACAGTCTTCGCATTTATAAATAACAGAAACCTATTCGAATTTAAGAAAAACAATGAGGGGCTGGAGATTTAGCTCAGTGGTTCCAGTGCCTGCCTAGTAAACTCAAGGGCCCTAGTTCGATCCCTGGTAACCACATACAATGATAAAATATTAGGCGTGGTGATTCGCGCCCACCAGCAATCAGTACACACCCCACAGTACCGGGCATGGTGGCTCACACCTGTAATCCCAGCCCTCAGGAGGCAGAGGCAGGAGGACTGCTGAGTTCTAGGCTTGCCTGGGCTCCGTAGTGAGCTCAGGGCCAGCCTGAACTACAAAGCGAGACCCTGTCTCAAAAAAAAAAATAATAATAATAGGGACAAAAGTGGGGGCATCTGGGGCAGCCTCTCTGTGTCATGCTCCTCCCCCTTGCCCCCTTCTTCCTCTCCATGCTTCCTCCCTCTGATTCTTCAAGCTCATGACATTGCTGCAGGCAGTGCCCTCTAGCATTCAGGCTGCAAACTCCTGAGGGAGAATAGAAGTGGTTCTGCTTGGGTCTAGGGCCCAGGCGGGTCCAGCAGGACAGGCTGCACTCACTTGGGGGAACGAGCAGAAGCCAAGGTGGGTCTAGGATGCTGGGCGGCCTCGGCTTTGGCTCATTTTAAACAGCCCTACGCCACAACCGCCTAAACCTTTGTCCAAGGAAGATTTATGGCCAGAAACAGAAACCCATTCAAACCAGCTTAGTTGCAAAGAAGGCTTACAGAGAGCTTACAGGGCTCTGTCTCATAATATCTGAGGATAGAAAGGGAATTGGCAGGTCATAGCAATGGTCTTTAACAAACTCCTAAATCTCTCTGGAGCATCACATAACCTCTTTCCTCTACCTCTCTCCGTGCAGTGGTTCCTCTCTGTGCCTGCACACAGCCCAGCTCTACTTCCTCAGGGCTCATCTGCTCTTTTTTTTTTTTTTTTTTTTGTGGTACCAGGGATCGAACTCAGGCCCTTGTGCATCCAAAGTTGGTGTGGTACCGCTTGAGCTAAATCCCCAGTCCTCTTAATTTGAATCTTTATTGGTACATTATATATACACACTGTGATCACACACAATATTGAAAATTTGTACCAGCATATGATACAGTTTAATTCTTATTTTTTCCCATTGCCCACCCACCCTAAAACCTCTCCCCCTATATACATAAGCTTTGTTTCCCTTTTTAATTACCATCATATTTTTTTCTTCCCCTTGTTACTTACCCTTACTCTCCATTTCCCTTTGAATATTTTCTATTTCACAATATGTACCATATATTCTAGAGCTCATTTATATCTTCAGTTTCATACCAGAGAACAGATACGATGTTTACAGATCTGTGACCTATTTATTTCACTTATGAGTACATCATGAAGGTACATCCATTTGAATATAAATGACTCAAACTTATTCTTTATGGCAGAGTAATACTCTATTTTATAGAAAAACCACATCTTCTTTATCCAGTCTCCAGCTGATGGGCATTTGGGTTGTTTCCAAGGCTGAGCTATCACAAACTGAGCTGCTATGAACATGGGTATGCATATGTCACTGTGACATAAACATTTTAATTCTTTCATGTACATACCTAGCAGGGGAACAGGGTCAAATGGGATCTCTAATTTAACTGAATGTAGCTTGGGGTCACCATGGCATCAGTGTAGAGTACTTTTCGCTGTCATTTAACTGGCTGAGATGTTCACATCCCAAGTACTTGTACCAGTGCCATGGATTTCTGTCCTTGAAATAACTGAACATGTCCAGCTCAGACTAGGGAAGGACTGGGCTGAGATAGGAAATTTCAAGTGTTTTAGGGGCTCTCTGCCCAAAATTGGGTGACATCGGGCAAAGACTAAAGATACGTTCATATTTTAGCACAAACTGGAAAATTTTCCCTTCTAAATGTTTCTTAGCCTCTTTGCCTTACTTTCTCTCTGCATGATTGTTATATGCGACGTGTTATAGGTCTACATAAGTACGGTTTTCCCCTCTCATTTATCTGTAAGCTTGGAAGGGAAGGGCACTGTCTTCACTGTTACCTCTGGCACCAGAATAGTGTTGAGCCTATGACAGGCACCGTGTAAATGTTGTCAAACAGGCAGGTGAATGTCACATAAGGCCTCAGGAAGGGTACCGCTAGCTCCTCTCCTGTGAACATCTGCCATGCCCGCACTCGCTGGAAGATGCTGGTATGTACAGGGCACTTCCTTGGGCTACACCCTGGTTTGTACTTCTGAGGTGACTTTTGGAAACCCCAGGTAGCTTGGGGTGGGGGGCTGGTCCCCACAGGCACCAACAACAGGATTAGAGAAGGGGAAGGGTGGAGATAAAGCTCAGTCTCCAAGAGACAATGAATCAGTCCTGCCTCTGTAAGGAAATTTCAGTTTAAAATGTTGCCATCGCATCGAAGATTTAGCTCAGAAGTTCTGGCGCCTGCCTAGCAAGCACAAGGTTCCTGGTTCAATGCCCTGTAACCACGTACAACAATACCAGGTGTGGTGACTCACGCCTACCAGCAATCAGTACCGCACACCACAGTGCTGGGCGTGGTTGCTCACCCCTGTAATCCCAGCACTCAGGAGGCAGAGACAGGAGAACTGCTGAGTTCGAGGCTTGCCTGGGCTACATAGTGAGGTCAGGGCCAGCCTGAACTACTAATCAAGACCTTGTCTAAAAAAAAAAAAATGTTGCCATCAAGATGCAAGGAGTTCCTGGGTGTGTCAACACATGGGTGTTCTGAAGGGGGCCTGAAAGGTCTAGACCCCCCCCGCCCGTATATCCTGTATCTCTTGCACTTGGGCCCGTGGGTTTCATCCTTTATAGTAAATCTGGAATTTTCAGTATAACTCTTTCCTGAGTCATCCTCTGGATTTAGTGAGTTGAAGCAAGGGTGAGTGGAAATGAAAGGTCACCGGAAACTCCAGAATTGTAATTAGCTGGGCAGCTGTGCAATAGGCTGGTGCCCCCTTGGTGAAGGGCACCTGGAGGAGAGACTGTCTTGTGGGGCCGAATGAACCCTTGGCCTGTAAGGTTAGTGTCAACTCCGGCTGCAGTGTTAGAACTGAATGGTGGGATGACAGGAAGCGGCTGAGTACTGGAGCATTAGGGTTAAGAACGATGTGTTTTATGTGAGAGCTCCAGGGAAGAGAGAGCTGAAGGCGCTGAGGGAGTGTGTCACACAGAGGCCTGGAAGAGGCGCTCCACACGGAGGAAGAGTGAGTCCGCGAGGACAGCGCGTGTGTGAAAGGTCCAGGGGTGGTGAGGAGAGCTGCGACAGGCCACACACACAGCCATGCATTGTGTGGCCTCCAGGCACACAGGCCAGCTGTCCTGCCTCACAGGGCAGAAGGTGCAGGGGCTGCACATCTGACAGGAACAACGTAAGTTAAAGCACACAACGAGAACCACATACAGAGACACAGAGCGGATCCCTGCCCTTAGTATAGGCATCAAATGGAAGGCTGCACCGAACCCTGTGGCACACGAGGGTCACCCATCTTGTCCTTCTTGGGGTTGCACAACTTTCACTTATGGTGTGGCCAGGAGGCCCCGGGCAGAGGAGGAAGGCGGTGAGGCCGGAGCTGGCACTTGTGGTGCACAGAGCCTGGCCAAGGACACAGGCCCAGCTGGCCCGGTTTGGGCAGGAGACATGCAGGGCTGCGCAGAGCTGAGAGCGGGTGTAGTCAAAGGAAGGCCTCGTGGGGATGGGGTGCTTCGTGTCTCTGTGTGTCTTTAGCATGTAATCAGTATTCCATGCTTTCTGCGTTCATGTATGTATAGTGTATTATGCAAATTATTTCCTTGGATCTTCCGTTCCTCTCGACCTGGAGTCACGCATGCGTGCTCTACTCACTTCGTTTGATGCATCTCCTAGGCAAATAAGTTAATCATCTTGCTTAACACGTCTAATGACTTACATCAGGCTCGTTTGTTTTCTCACTGAATATTCTTAATTCAGAAAGTGCTCACTGCTTGACATCCTGGAGTTGTGTGTGGGTTTAGGTGAGGAAGTGGAATGTTGACTCGAATCTCGCAAGTTCTTGTAAGGACTTTGTACTCCCAAGGGGGCTGCCTGTTCTGATGAGGCTGCACCTCAAGTGTGGACAATCTTAGGACAGGCATGAGATGGGAACAGGAGTGGATGATGGCAAGATTTTTGCAGAGTGGTGTCAGATATGCAGAAGACGTGCACTGGAGGCCTGAGGGGAGGGAACTGGCATTTCAGCTGTACCCTGTTGGCCAGAAGACAAAGAAAAGCATGAAATGAGACAGCCTTCAAGAAAAAAGTAATGTACATTACTAAATAAATGGAAAGCGCTGTTAATATTTCTGAGAAGTAAAGTAGATGCACAAAAATACGAGAGCAGCAGCTTTACCTGTATTTGTCATGAAACATCGCCTGACCAGCAAGTGTGGTTTGTTATTGCTTTCAAAATACCTTGGCACACTGGGCAGCCAAATGGGAATAAAACAGGCCATGTAGTTCTTAACAACAAAATGAATTCCAGATGGATTAAATATTTAGTGAAATTATCAAGACACTAGAGGAAAAAATGCAGATAAATGTATTTATATTTTAGAAGTGAGAGTGGTATTTCTGTGTATGACACAAAATTCAGGATTCATAAAGGAAAAGATGGATAATTTGACTATATTTAAAAAAACAAATGAAAAAACCTTCCTCAAAACTTCTAAGTTACATTTGGGTAAAGTTATCAAAAGATAGTCAAATAAGAAATGAAAAACTGGGGAAATATTTGTAAAATATTCCTTAGACTTAGTGGCAACTTTTATAATTCAAATTATTATTATTTTTTTTGAGACAGGGTCTTGCTCTGTAGTTCAGGCTGGCCCTGAGCTCACTATGTAGCCCAGGCAAGCCTTGAACTCAGCAATCCTCTTGCCTCTGCCTCCTGAGTGCTGGGATGACAAGTGTGAGCCACCACACCTGGAACTGTAGTGTGTGGTACTGATTGCTGGTGGGTGTGAGTCACCATGTCCAGTATTGCTTTATGTGGTTACCAGGGATCAAACCAGGGATCTTGTGCTTGCTAGGCAGGTGCCAGAACCACTGAGTTAAATCTCCAGCCCTGTCTCTGTCTTTCTTACTATCATTCTCTCTAATGTTTTTCATTTTTTATTAATTTTATATACATATCTATATATATACACACACAAAATTAATATATATATATACTCACGTATAAAGTGAAGGCAAAATGTTAGTTTTATAATCTTTCCCAGTGACCTTAAATATATCACATAAAATATCCTTGACTATCAGTAGATATTTTATTTCACTAAAACATTATGTGCGCTATCTTATGAGCTTACTATGGAAAGAACACAAATGACGCAAATACATAGATGCCTCCATTAGCAACAGGCTCAGTACCCTCCTGTGGTATTAATATTATTTAATATCTCACAGTTAAAAATAGAGCTCGCTCGGGCCGGAGGGTTAGCTCAGTGGTTCCGGTGCCTGCCTTGCAAGCGCAAGGACCTGAGTTCAATCCCCGGTAACCACATATAATGCTGGGCGTGGTGGCTCACGCCTGTAATCCCAGCACTCGGGAGGCAGAGACAGGAGGATTGCTGAGTTCGCGGCGGCTTGCCTGGGCACCACAGTGAGCTCAGGGCCAGCCTGAA